>ARYC01005214.1:0-36643 GCA_000711775.1 Oxytricha trifallax | reverse complement strand
AACACTAAATCTATATACTCTTCATCATAAATAGACCCCAAAAGCTTGTTAGTTTTGTCTCACATTTAATTAATAACCCCAACCCCTAACAAATTCCCTACAAATCAAAGCACTTATAAACCTCACTAAGGGGTTTTGGGGTTTTGAATGCGAGAAAGATTTAATAATCGAACATAAATAGCAGACCTCTTCGCAAAAATTGGGCCAACCACTATACTCCTTCCAATAAAACTTATTACCAGATCATGGGATAGTTAAAACTCAAATCATAGAGTTTATCGTTCATGAAACAGTAGTCAGATGATTCGGCCTTCGCAGCTTGTGGTGATTCTAGAGATTATTTCTCTCTAACTCATTAATAAGTCGATGAACTCAAACCTGAAGGCAAACTCCGAAGTGAATAGTTTTTGTAGGACGCTGGTGAGAATAAAGATAGAGAATTAAACCAGAAGTTAGGAGCCCCAATGCCAGTAACCAGAGAGAATTCATTGTATGACGAAGAAATTGTTGCCATAATCAATAATAGCAATTCTTTGCGATCTAAAATATAATCGATAGTTGAAATCTTTAAAAGTAATAGCCAATGTGCAAACCAAAATGAGCTGTGGTGAAGTGACTTAGTGTCCCTATTTTTGAAATTTTTGGATGAATGGAGAGAGTTGGTGAAATCTAAGAAGCACGATTTACTCCAGCAATTCGTGAAACTGAAAGGATTTACGGATTAGGGTTTATTATTAGATCTCTCCCCACTTGTTGACCCCTTATTGTTGAAATTCATTCCAAGAAAAGAGTGCTTGGTTAAACCTCCCAATATTTCCAAGTCAAATAAAAGGTAGAAGTGAGTGACGCCTAAGCAATTTATGCAGTAATGGAAGGCTATGGAATAACAGCTAAGGACCAACCTAATGATTGTTGAAAGAATAGTTAAATATGCTATCGTATATACTTAAGAAGACAAGCTTGTGCCCATACTGTGCCTAGAGTTAATAACGAAGAACACTTACTTCTCATCTCAGAAGTTGAAGAAAAAGATTACAAACAAATTGGAGTCTACATCTCTCAATGTAAATTGGCAACCATGGGTGGTGAATAGAAAGCTTGCATTGTAGTAGTAGGTTTTGGAACAGATGGAGCATAATTTATCTTATGTAATTAATAAGGCCACTGTAAAGGCATTAACTTTGAGGCAGGCTGTAACTTGGTTAGAAATTTTACCAGCTTTTCTTGAATAACTTTCGCTCTGTTAAAATAAGGAAGGGAACCCAAACTTTAAGATTGTAATGGGCAAGAGCAACGCGAACCAGTTACTTAATTCTAGAGCATTCTTACTGGAAGACGAAAACGGCAGAGATATAGTATATGACAAAAGTTTAGAAATTCAATACTCTACTTTCATGACAGGTAAAAAGCTAACGAGTCTTGCCGTGTCAATGCTAAATAACTTCCCTGGAAACAAGAGATCTCTGTCAGATGATCCAACAGCTAATGTTGGCTACGAATCTTAGTAGACTCAATCATTTGAGTCATTCCATGAGTAATTATTTAAATCCTCGAATATAAAAAACTTAGAGATGTTGAGGTTTGAGTGAGCAAGCTAATCGTTATCACTCTCTAAGTATAATCTGAAAATCTAAGAACCACTCTACGCATTATATTTATGCATTTGCACTCAATTAATGTCCTCATCCTGGCAACTTTTTTCACGATTTGTATTCACTATGACTAGAACTTCGCTCACCTTTATAATGCTTAAAAGATAAAATTCATACTCACACCTAATTTATTAATTCCTAATAAAGTGTTAAAACTCATGAGCGGTCCTCTCCTATCTTATATATATTCAACATGCTTTCAATTTTTACTTTTGTATTAGTTGGTGGCCCTACTTAAGATAATAGCGTATAGTTTATAACAACAATTATTATGGAGTACAAATTCAAATTTTAGCAGAAAGATGGGGAAAAGAAAACTGATGGTTTATTGCTATTTACTATTGAGTATACAAGAGTCTTTTAATTGAGAAATTCAGATAATGCATTTTGAAATGAAATGAGTCATAATACTTTGCGTTATATCTCAAACACAATAATTTAAAGATGGTATGTCGCGCTTTTATACAAGTCACCAAATTTGTCATATATTAAATTGTTGCTTATTCAAACTTTAGCTTTGTAGGGGATGGTTCTCTTAATTGTTTCGTTGGCCAAAATTATCACTCATAACTGTTAAGCTTCGCATCTATGCTCTTTAAGGCTACATTTATTGCAACTCTGTTTTCTGCAGTTTAACTTGCATAAAGAAGTCCTTCCTGTCATATCTCAAATGTTCTTCTTCCTCTTTAGTTTCTTTACACTCTTGGCGGATGCGGCGACGCTTCGAACTGGACTTCAATAGAGAAGCGGCCCTGCCGTTTGTAGATACACTGATATAAACACAAATACATAAACTTACAAAAAATCATCATACACTGATTAAATACTTCCGCAAATTCAGGGCGAAGCTGTATACCTAAAGACCGCTTCTCCACCTTTCTTTAAAACTGCTTTTACCTAGCCTAATTAATCATTAATTTTCGAACCTGTTGAAAATGGTTCATATATATAATGACATTTATATTATTATTTTATATGAATTTCACAAATAATAAATTAGTAAAATGCATTTCACTAATCTAACATTAGTGAAATTCATATTAATCAATATTACTTATGTTATATAAACTATTAATTCATTGATAATTTTAAATATGTATATATTAATAATTTATTATCCTAATATAGGACATGATTAATATCTTATAGTATATATTATAAAAATGTAATACTGCTTTGATAATAGTTTAAATTAGATTAAATTATGATATACAAGTCTATATAGACTTTTACAATTTCTAATTAGATTTTAGGAACATTGTTCTTTTAAGAATAGAGATTAAAATATTTTTAATTTATTCACTATTTGTGGATAAAAAAATTTATATATTATAAAAAGGGACCCTAAAAAATCGATATAGAAATAAGCATAATTACAGATAGATTTATGACTAATTACAGAAGGAATATTAGGATTCCTTAATTAGATACTCAATGTAATTATTAATACTTAGTAAAAATATAATTTATTTATTATTATACTTATATTAGCTTAATAATTATTATATATAAATGTATTATATTAGTTTAATTAAGTAAAGCATTTTAGATAACTAAAGCAATGTCATTTAATGAGTCTTCGTTCGTTAAAAACCAAAATTTTCAAAAATCACAATGTTTCAGGTAAACTATTGGGTTTTATTAATATATGCCTCAATGCCATCTAATGGCTATAATAATTAATTTTTGTAATCGATATAAATATCGATGAATGATTTCTTGCAGCTAATCCGGAATAATGGTATATAGGATGTCTCCTATATACCATTATCGGTCCATTTTCTTCCAATCACGCGGAGAGAGCAAGTGGCTCATCACTGATTCATGCTATTGCGCTAGATTTAAGAGATAGTTTATAGTGAGGCCTTCCAGCTATGGATTAGCGGAAACTTTAACAGAATTTCGAGTGATGAACTGTGAGGATAAACAAATTATAATTTTAGAGTAACCTTACATTCTTGTCACCCTTAAGAATCTCACTCAAGAAATAGGAATTAGTTGACGAGAGACTCGGCAAGTGCGCCAGGCAGTCTCAAGACAGGAAGATATATAAATCCTTTTTGCTTTTCAGCTTAGTCTGTAAGTCCAAGAAATTAATTGGCTATTGATTCATTTATGCTAGTATATAGAGCTTCGATTATATTGACTTGAAATATAATTAAAAACGGCTCATGAATCTCTTTGATTTGTGGAGGGGGTGCTTTTTTGTTAAAATTCAAGCCATAAAGAACAAAATTCCTTTGAAAAGGAATTCCCTTTAGAGAATTTATATTAGATGGATAGGAATTATTTTAAAAACTAAAAGGAAAACCATATACTCCCAAAAAAGAACTGATAGAGAAATACTAATAAAGCTCAAGTATGCATTGGCAATAGAACTTCTACTCGATGGATCAACAACATGATTAAGAGTTAACTATTAAAACAATTAGGGCTAACGTAATAAGACCAATCAATAAATTATCAATGATGAGGCAACTTATAACATGACCCAATTAATATGGGGTCGTCTCAATCACCCCGAACTAGTGAATCTAAGCACCCATTCCATTAACTCCCTAATCACTACCAAAGATCAATTTTGCTAAGTCTAGCACCAGGCTCATAATATAAACAGTAGCTCGCTCATCGATCCCAAATAAATGGTTGTATAAGAAGTTAAGCATTAGCCTGGACTCACCACTATGATAGGATTAACAGCTATTAGCAACCTTGCTGTAATGTCTCTTGAATATCTTGACTGTATTGGTTATGGACTACTACAGGATGTTGACTTGGCAGCTCAAAGAAATCAACAATAATCACATGAGCTTAACACAATGACAAAATATCTTTTTGATTAATATGATTTGAGAGAGGGTATAGAAAATTACATGAGTAGTAAAATTACACCAAACCAGAGACTCGCATTAACTCGCAAATCCCCAGGTCGCTTGAAGGCTTAGATAGAGACACGTAATCAAAAGATAATTAAACTATTCAAGGAAGGGTATTAATGCGCAAGTATCGCTGGCATCTTCGGCATTAAAGAGACAGTTGTAAAAAAGATATTGATGCAAAAAGAGGTACCTTAAAGCTAAGCTACTATGAGTAAAAAGGCAACGAAATCAAATCATAACTTTAATTAAGCAATACAATTAATAATAGGGAGTATGAGACAATCTGGAGTTGTAATAACTACTAAGATTATTAGGGAAGAAATCAAAAATAAATTCGGCTTAAATCTTTCAAAGTATCATGTCATAAAGTGTTTGAGGAATGACTTTGGCTCACATACCATAAAGTGACTTAGATTACACCCAATCATAATACAACCGTTTCAAAGCTAGCTTGACAACTTGCGGCGGCTGAGTATATTCGTGCTCTGTATCGAGGTAAAACCATAATCAACGTGAATGAGACTATAATATAGAGCACCGATAATCGTAACTATACTTGGGCCCCTCCAGGAACTATACTCTCTCGACTGCTTCAAGGAGAATGAGCAAAGTATCTATAACAACTGCTGCTTGCAGCAACGGGTAATTGTTGTTTACCATGAATAATGGAACAACTAATAGCTTGACTTTCATCCATTTTCTGATCTTGTTGGTGAGACACCTGTGTCTGCTTGACCCCTGGTGGTACACTAACTACCTGATCATTGTGGACAACGCACCATACCATAAAAGTTTCGTAGCAATAGATGCTATAAAAAAGTTGGGCTCGCCAATTCTATTTCTTGACCCATACTAGTTTGATCTCGCACCAGTGGAACAGGTCTTTCGTTGCATAAAGTAGCGAGATCTGAACGAAAAGAAATGCCTAGTATCAAAAAAGTAATTATTCATAGGCAATCATTCATTATTTGGAGGCAGCTCTCAAAGTATATGCAGCAGTTGGCGTTCTAGATCTCAAATATTGACATGACTTGGCTCAAAGCTACATTTCAGAGAGCCCTAATAACAACATTAAAACACTTGAGTTTGTAAAACATGTGATGGGTTTCTTTTTGTAAGTATTAATTTAGTCACTTTGCTAATCCTTGTAGAATTCAAAGTTTCTTAATATGTCTCTCACTCGTTGTCTAGATCACATGCTTGTCCAGGAGATGAGAAGGCCTAACTAACATGGCTTATCTGTCGAATGGTGCTAAAACTGCTCAAGAATGATAGTAAATGGCAAAGTTACGTTGGTATCTGTCTTCCTTGTAAGTTTACGTGAATCTAGTAATCAATGCAAATATTTAAATCAAACATTTAAAACTGGTTCCAATATTAATCAGCTTAATAACTAATCTAATTTATTTTTAATTTCAGTTGATATTAATTTTCATTTGTAAATTAGAGTTTCAATTAAAATAGTAAACAGGAATTTATCTAATGCTTCCAAGGCCTAAAGTATTTAGTACCTCAAGCAAGAGCAGCTACAATGTGACATTAGCAAGATATTGGATGCGCGCAAGTCGGAAAAGGGGTTTTAGTACTTGATTAGATGGGAAGGGTATGGTCCAAAGCACGATAGTTGGATACCTGAATCTAATTTAGTCGGCGAATGGGCAATTGATGAGGCAGAGAAATTTTTAATTGCCGAAAAATCTGAACTGATAGATGTTAAGGTCTATTAACAAAAATGCACCGCCCGCCATAAAACTCTTTAAAATGGCAAGTATGTTATTCACTACAACACAATGGCAACAATATCTGATAAAATCTAAAACTCTGTTAATGAAAATGCAACCACTTTAACTCCAAATTTTAAGCACTGTAAAAAACAATATTTAGAAGTGTTATATGAATAAGAGAATAGAGACAACACATTCTAAAATGCTGTAAATCATGATGAAGATAATTAAGATAGGAACTCACTATAAATTATTCCTGAGCTAAAGGACTACTAGTGCACTTTCCTCAACTTTTCTAGAGAATATGAAAATAAGTTGACCTACTAATATGACAATTTCTAAGGCATCGATTATGGCTCAATGATTTATCAAACAAGGGAAGATTCGTTCAAGGGGCATACAAGCAGATTCTGAAATAATTTAAGAGCACCAAATTGTATTCTGAAGAAGTTCAATAGTTGCCTCCACATGAAATCTTTAAGAAGGCATAATGGCATCCGGGTAAACATGACTAATCTACTCTCACATGTTTTATTACTGCAAATAATATGGTTGCTGGTGGAGCGCTATTTGATTCTCCTTAAAAGTTTCATGCTCTTTACGAATCAAGAACTCACATGTCTAATAAAAAGAAACTAGAAATGCCATGGTAGGAAGGTTACTGCTACAAGAACCTTACCTATCTTTTCTACGACCCAAATATAGATTAATGGTACAGCCCAATTTTTACACGTGCCTTCTCGGGAGTTATCCTTCGTAATATGAAGGCAAATATACACTAAGGGTAATGGGGTCTCTTGGAAACCGATAACCCGGACAGCAAATTCATAATTTAAATCATGGTGAAAACTACCTCACTTGAAAATGAATTATAGAAGACCCAAGATGAGTGCCACTCAGCAGCCGTGATAAAAGATGCAGACAAGTGGTGGCTATTAGATTCTGCGGAGGAAGGCCCAATTGAAATTACCCCTGAAGGAGATTAACTAAAACAATGGTACGGCAGAGTGTATTATATTGGTATGCTGGCGATTCGTGTAGATAATCCCCCTGATGAGAAGAGAAAGGCTTTTAAACGAGAATGGTATCGCTTTATGAATGGAGAAAAGGTGGTTAAGCAAGGTGGCAACATGATGAAAATTAAGAGCAGTAGAAAGAGCTTGCGAAAGGATCGGAAAGCTAATCCTCACAACAAAGGCAGTAAATAACATAGGAGCAACAAGCAAAAATGCCGTAAACCACTCCAAGAAAATCAAGAGCCTAATAATTAATTGGTAAGAGAGCTGATAGAGGTAGAGAAATGGATGCACAGACAGCATTATTTGACAGCACACAAAAAGCAAGACAAAATAGATAATAAATAATTGCTCGTTAAGAGAAATTTAAGCGAGAAGCTATTCACAATAATCAGATAAACATAATTGAATAAACAAAGAACAAGTTCGAGAAGATGTAAAAGTACGTAGTAGCCATAAAAAAAATAAAAGTGATCCCATTCCCAGATTAGATATTGAAGTAAGTGGTTGCTCCGGATGATGACAGAGATATTATTAGTGTAGCCTTTTCTTGGGTGGTCCTCCGTGGTCCAAGAACTAGACTGGGCCACTTAAAGACAGTGATTGCAAACTACATGGAGCAAGTACAGCTGGAGGAGTTGGACCCAAAATCTCCTAGGTTAAAGATAAATTCGAGAAGGTGGTGCTATCGATCGAGTAAAATCTCTTCAGCTTCGTTTGTAAAATGTACGAAGACAATCCTACCATCCCCTACATACTAATCACAAAGGTCAAGAGCATGCTACCACAGTAAATGGCTATTGCGCTCTAATGGCGCTTCGACGGCGATATAAGGGAGCAGATGAAAGAAATGACGAAGAACGGAGATCCCAGAAAGATTCCCATGGAGTCGGAGTAATTATATCTTGAGATTGTGAGGACAATCAAGAAACTTTGAGACGTAATTAATTTTTCCCTTATAAATAAATGAATTAAATGTTTATTTAAAAATCATTCTCATTTTATTTAAACATCTTTTATTAAATAAACTTCCAGCAATAAAATGACTATATTTTACACATAACTTCCTGGACCATCTCCAATGACTGCTTGTATTCTTTGGAGATAGTGAATTATCCTATGAAAATATGAAAAGATTTTGTCTTTATCATTGGAATAAGGCATTCTCATAATGCTTTTTTTATTTTCAATATACGAATATATTGCTTATAATTTTATTTAAACTCATCATCTTTATGCCGAGGGAAATCTTTTAGTTTTTACAATAATAATCAATGAAAATAATCTAAAAATCAATCTGAGTAGATTTTAAGCTATATAGTATTTTACATATATTAATTGTCGTAGTGACGTCATTTATCCATTGAAAGGCCCTCCCATGAGTAGTATGCCTGCAATATGCCTGATTTTCGATAGAAGAGATTACTATACAATCAAAAACAATGAAGGAGTCACAGGTGAAAGAGATCCTTACTTTAAAGAAAGCACACACTTCCCCTCTTCATTTTGATTCGTGGCCCAGCTATATATTAATAAGAAAAGTACTGTCAATAATTATGCTCCAGATGACAGTAATTATGACTTCTATATCCCAATAAATGCTGAAACAATCATGCTAATAGTCAGCTGGTTTCTATGAGAATTTTTAGATGAGAGAGCATTGTCAAATCAGTATCATATTTTAACATAATCAAATGAAAAGCGATTTTCATATGCTGGTAAAGCTGGTCTAGGCTTAAGCATCATAATTAAAAGAAATATTTAGTCAAAGTATCAAGAGAATTATTTGAGAGAGACCTGAGACTTATAATTGAGATTTAATAACTAGATACTCTAAATCCATCTGCTCTAGCCACTAATAATACTCACAGGCAGATTAATTATAATGCTAATAGTGTAAACAACTTCAGCCAGACTAATATAACACTCCATATAAAATTATAATAAAAAAACTCAATGATAATATTAAAGCTATTACTCAATACTTCCAATAACTATTATTTGAATAATAATTAAAGCATCTCACACAGAATAGTATTCATTCTTTCTAGCCATAAACTAGTAATAAATCACAAATTAACTTGCTTTCAAAGCACACTTAGATTCTATGATTCCATAAAGCTTAAGAAATAAAGATAGAAACTTAGAGAAATAATTTAGAGTCAAAGAGTACTAGGCAAATTACTAACCTCAACATCGATGTTCATGATGAATCCAATCATATGACTATTGATAATAATAGATAGAGCAAAGCTCACCTTATTATTCCTAATACATATTTGTTTCAGAATTCTGATCTCTAGCTCTAACTGAAGTATTGCCAAAATAGTGGCAGTTAGGTTTTTTCTGTTTACATTTTCAAAAACTTTTGGGGTTTAGGTTTTTAGTTGATGTTGTTGAAGATGTAGTCGAAGAAGTTGTTGATGAAGTAGGATTTTAATGACATAAATATAATTTAATATAAAAATAAGACCTAAGAGAAATAGTAGAAAAACTGATGATAAAAATTCATATTATTTAGGTTAACATACTCCATATTTAGGTTGTAATAAATCAATTTAAAATTTAAAATTAATATTCAAATCTAATATTGTTATAATGGGAAGTTACTTAGCAGAAAATTAAGTCAGGAATTCAATAGAACGTTTAAGAATAAAACAGAACCAGTCCTTAGAATGCAATAATTATATAATGCGAAAAGTTAGAGGGGATTAAAATTATAAATTATAATTATTTTACAATATCTTGCTACAAAATGTACATGAGTTAATGCATTAGATAACTTAAAGAAAATAATAAGATAAAGAAGGACTTTATAGGCATATAAGAATAATCAGACAGATATAGGTATGAATAGAAGTGGATAGTTGAAAATATACAATGAAATTAATTATAATTTATTAATGAATTTAATTGTCCACTGATTTCTACTAAACTCACTATGAGTCTCGTAAAATTAGATTTATTTATATCACTGCATAATTTGATGTGTATCAAGCATGTTTCTATCATACATCTTTTTAATCATGGCCGCCCTATAAAAAATGAATATATAATATATAATTAAAATTAAATTAAATTAAAATTAAAATATTCAATTGGGGTCTGAGGACCCCCGAATAATGAGTAAGGGTCAAATGCCCTACGAGTTGATCAGTTGTAGTAAGATCCCGTAGTCGTAACTGTATGTGTTCGGGTCTTCTATCTCGGAGTGTAATTCATTGTTTCTCTCTGCTTCTTCTTCTTCTTTACTTTCTTCTTGTAGAACTTGTTCTTGAAATTATTTTAGTTCCATATAAGCTGATGATCCAATATTAATGGCATCAACTTTTGCTTAGATTAGTCTATGGAATCTGTTAGTTCTGTTCTTTTCTGAGGGGTTATTTCTTTGTTCAGTTGTGAGGATTGATTCTTAGGTAGATTAATTTTAGGGTGTCTAGTGCACTATATGATTGATTTGCAGAGCAAAATCTACTAAGGAGTTGTTGTTTGATGAGCTTTATTTCCTCTAACAAGTGATTTGTGTGACCAGACCTAGTCTTCATTAATTAATGAGTAGGTTTAAACCATCTCCACACTAGTTTACTAATGTACTATTCCTATTGAGTTAGTTGTTTTATGTCTTATAGGTATTCCATTTAACTAGGTTAGTTATTAATATTAAATTTAAATAATATTAATTAACTTTGATCCCTTTTCTTAAATATTAATTTGTTAAGGATATTAATTTATTCTGTGATCCTATTGGTTAATATCTAGTTTTTATTGGATTATAATAATAAATCCATGGGGTTTAGGGATTTTGTGGGTTGGGGATTTCTGGTAAGAAAGTCATGTCGTGAAGATTATCATTGAATTAGATGTGAGAAGGTTGAATGTGAGTGTCCATTGATGGTTGGCAGTAATATCCACGGGAAAGGTTGAGTATATTTCCCTTTTTGGAGGTGATTATTTCTAGGTGAGGGGCCAAGTGCGTCATCAGGTTAGTTGTGACACGGGGGTATTTGATAGTGGGTACTAAATAGGGTTTCCCATGAATGATGGGAAAGTGCCTCACTGATGAGCACAATCGTGATTGTCAGGGTCTTAATAATGACTGATCTTGAGAGCTGATGTTGTCTAGCTTTTGAATATTAGCTAGCCCGTGTTTGTGTTGAAGTCCGATTAGCGTTAAAGTCTTTTCCACTTGTGTTTCCCATAGTGACAGTTAAAGTCTTAATGAGGAAATTTTTCTGTTTGTGGTTTGAATGTATTCTTCCATCTTGTGTATTCTTTTTGATTGCCAAATTGAAGGCTATTGAGAAGAACTAAAGAGTTAACGGTGTGTTGTGGAAGATCGAGACTATTCGCTAGGATAGTTATGGACTGATTAGACTCTTAGATTGTCGAAGATATATGTTGGATTGGATCTTCTTCTTCAAAATATGAGTGAGGATGTGAGTATGATGACTAAAAGGACATGTCTGTTTCACTCTCTGACTCCGAAAGGTATGAATCCTCTTCGTAGTTGTAAGTGTATTCTTCTCCTGAGACGGAGGAGATGTAGTCATGGGAGCTTTAATCGCTCTGTGAGAGGCTCAGGGATGAGTAGCTACTCTACCATGAGAAATGATTTTGATCATTTTGAAATTTAGCTTTATGAGGGAATCCCAGGGACCACGTTCCACTCATCTAAATTTCTTTTTTTTAAAATTATAATATATAATAAATAATATACTTAGTTAGGAGCAACAAATGGATCATATTAAGCAAAATTACATCCATCATTTTGATATAGTTAAGTTCCTTATACTAATTTTGCATTTATCACTAAAATAATGGCATATTACATTATCATAGCATAATATTAAATTAAAAATAATTATATATAAACATTCAAAATAGTGTTTTATTTTAACTCATACAATATCTCCCACACAAACATTACGCCTAAGAAGTAAAATAAAGTTCTGGCTTTAAAATTCTGTCTAAATTTAACAAACTATAATGCTAAATATATTATAAGAATTTTTACAGAAATATGTCTCATTTGTTCCTTTTGCCATTTATGATTTACAATAATTAAGATTTAAGTTGTAAATTATAAACTAAAATATTATTAATAGTTATATTATTCCAAAGTGAAAATCTCTCTAATAAGAGCTTCATCTTCATCATCCGCATCTTTCAAGCCTTTAAAATCTTATCTCTGTTTTAGTCTTACGAAGCGCCTGTCTAGCGGCAACTTTAACTGTACCAGGTAAAATCATTATAATAATAAAATCAATATATCTGAACATTATTGAACATTATTATATTAAATCATATTAAATAAAGCAAAAGTAATCATTTAAAATATGTAGACTAAATTACATTCATAATATTTTTTGCATAAAGCGTTAATAAATATTTAGAAATATTCAAGCTAGTAAGTTTATGTAATGGAAAATTTGAATAAAAAAGTTGAATATAGGTTATAGACCTATGGTTTTATACTAAGGTTTGAATCTAACTACCAGTTTAATAGAAGCAAAACATTGGCCAGCTTTTCAACTATATCAACACTTTTGGGTTTGTCAATTTATTAGGTTAAGAAATTCTTTTCCCATCACCATAACCTTGTAGAAGGAAAGAAAAGTGGTAAGCTCTCTTGTTATAAATCTTACCCTGAAAATTTCCTGCGCTTCATCACATCTTCCGAGATGCTTGATATGCAGAAAGGACTTTCTCTTGAAACTAGAGCACTTCTTATTACTCATAGGTTTCCTCAGTACCATTTAACTGCTTCTCAACTCCATAGAATTTACAAAAAGTTCAAAATAAAATATAAAGTCATGAAAACTAAACACAGGATGAATCATAATTAAGCTTAATGATTACTAGAGTAAAGATTATCTAGCTTCAGCTCCCTAATATAGCAAGTCCATAGTCCTAATAAGATAACTTATATCGATGAGATAATATTCAAACCATTCCAAACTAGTTCAAAGACATGGGCTCCACAGTATAGTAACTGCATTGCTAACAAGTTAGGTATGAATCTCAAGACTCAAGCTGTTATTGTGGGAATAAGTTGGGAATCGGGATTAGAGGGTTATATGATCAAGCCATTTTCAATTAACACAACAGACTGCTAAGACATGCTAGAGTATTTAAGAGTTGTCAATTAGAACACGCAAGTTGTGATATTCTGGGATAATTTGCGTAGCCAACATAGTCGAGCGGTCTAAGATTTAATAAGAAGTTATGGATGGAAATGCCTCTTCAATGCTCCATACTCTTCTGAGTACCACTGTATTGAGGAGGTTTTTTCTAGAATAAAGCACCATTACAAAACAAACTTAATAAACTATGACTTCAAGTATTGTGGTAGTGAACATATAAAGCTGATTAAAATTCAATAGAAAGCGTGAAGAGGGAAGAAATACAAAGAATTGTTGATAGGTACTTAAATTTAATGAGAGACTTTATCCGATTAAATTAATTTAATTAGTGAATATAATAATTTATTTCAAATAACATTTTTCATTCCATCTCCAAGTCCGATGGCTTGTGCTTTCCCTATCCTTCCAAGAATGAGGAAACCTCCTCGGTCATTATATTCTTGGGCCCATGACCCTCTTACTCCTCCTTGAACTTGAGAAAGGGTTTTGATATTTCGTGATACTGTCTTTTCTGCTTTTTCCTCCTTGGCTTTGCTATGAACTTAAGCATTGATAGGGCTTTGCCCTTTGTCTCTATAAAAATACAATAAATAAATAAAAACAATTACTAGAATAAAATGGCTCACTCTCAAGCTTTTTAAAAATGTCTTCTCTTATATAGATCAAGTCTTGTATATCCTCTTCAAAGGTAGTAGCTTTCCTCATTCTGTTAGCGTGTTTTATAAGTTCACTCACATAATTAGGCCAGAGAATCCCTAATACGCCATACAAGCACCTTCTGTCAGGTAGCACCCGATAGTCGTCGTAGTAATTCATGAACTTCATGATGCTTTAATCATCCTAAATTTGCTCGAAAATCTTTTTAACTGAAAGCTCTTCATAGTAAGGCACATTGAAAGTTTGAACATCGGCGCTTTTAAGTAGGTCTCTTTTGCCTGCAAAAAAATCCTTGAGAAATCTCATGGTGGTTTGGTTATCTGGTGGGAGGTAGTACCCCTCTAAAAATATTATAATGATTTAAGCTTACTATTGAACTTCAGGAATTGAATCAGGTCTTTCTTGGATCTAAACTTTTGTTGGAGCTCCCTATAGTCATGGCCTCTGACTTCGTCACTTTGCATCCTAGATAAATATTAAATAATTGATAACTATTATACCAATTTGATAATTATTTCTGTTTAGTTACTTTGAATCTTGACGAGATTCTTGAGCTCTTTATTGAAATTCAAGAAAAGCTAGCCAATTTTCTATTGATCAGAATTAAATTTTTTAAAGGTTATTAAAAAAAACAAATTGTTTAAATAGTAACTAGCAAGTAATGTAGCTACACCATTGATATAATTTATAAGCATAATAATTAGTGGTATTTTGTATTTAGGTATTAGTTAGATTTATTATTTCTCATTTTGTAGGTTTATATGAAAAGTTTGAAAGAAAATAATTGGACATACATACTAGTCCAAAATAAGGCAATAATTAACTTACTTCTTAAAGTTTTGCTCAAGCTGACAGACTTGTTCTCAAGTTATTAGTGATTATATTCCCTAAATAAAAAGTAATTATAATTCAACTAAAATTTACTTCATCATCGAAAGAGCCAATCTATAATAAATTTTAAATAATTTAACACTCAGAATACTCACCTCTCTTGGTAGTTTTTCATTATACTAAAGTCTAAGTTTAAAATCTTTGTTTATTTTAGCATTTTTTAGTTTAAAAGTATGTTTTGTAAAAAGAAATACTGGTTAACTTACCTTTTTTTTATTTATTAGACTACCATCATTGAGACCTGTCATACTTCTCTTCATTATTATTAATTTGTAGTTTTAATTATTAAGTTTAATTTAAAAGTATAACGGGAATAGATTAATTACATTGTTAGATAATAGAAATTATAAAAAAATTAAATATTAAAAGTTGTATAATGGAACCTATCACACTTAAAACAAAGCCCTTTTATTTGTAAGTAAATTTATTTTTCTTCATTTTTTAATGAAAGTGAGATTTTACTCATTTTAAATATTTAGTTAAACGGAAGGGTATATTTGGTTTTATTTCAGGCAAGGTTATTGGTGAAGCTATATTTTCAAAGATAATATTTATAAAAGAATCAATGCTCGGAAAGAAAAATAGGCTCGAGGTGGTTGATGACACAATAAGATAAGAGTGCAGATATTGCGATCATTCATATGAAAGCAAAGGGTCACTTAAAACTCATGTGAATCTGAAACATTAAGTTGAGAATGCAGAAACTAAGGCAAGGGAGAAGGAGATGAAGTCAACTTGCATCTTTTGCAACCAAAAATTGAATGAGTATTTAACTGCGAGAGACATTATGACTCATGTAAGATAAAACCCATTGATGCTTAAATAATGAAAGAAAAACTTCAAAAACAAAAAGCTTCAGAGATATATCAGGGGAATCAAATTATTAAAATCAGAATTTACAAAAACTATGAGCTAGTTGCAATAAAAAGAAAAGTCAAAATTCTCACATACAAAGCACTCACTGAGCCTATAAAGTTTAGAGGAGATATAAATTATATTACAAAATGGCAAGAGATAGCTCAAGATTGCTTGAGAAGGAATGGTAAGCTTTATGAAGTTGTTATGATGGACCCAGCATGGAGACTCAAACAAGACTTTCCCTATGATACTGTGTCAGACTAAGATTTTTTGAATATGCCAATAAACTTAGTGCAAGAGAGGGAAATTCTCATAATATGGGTTGAAATTAGAAAAGACATTTGGCACAAGAATTCATCAAGAAGCATGGGTACGAGGAAGTTAATGAGGGCATGTGCTGAAGCTCACAAAGACTGTAAAAATACATTGTGAATGGGGCTTTTACACTTCACACTGCTTTGAGAAATTCATCATAGCTAAAAAGGGTAATGTCAAGGACATAGTATCATATCTCAGAGCAGAGAATGTAGTAATAGCTCCAGTCAGAGAACACTCAAGAAAACCAGATGAGATTTTCAGCTTTGTTTAGAAAATGTGTCCTGACAAATTAAATCTGGAAATTTACGCAAAGGAGCACAATGTAAGACCAAGTTGGACCTCTTTTGGAAATGAGCTAGTAGAATAAATTGATTGATCACATTATAATTAAATTTATAAAGCCTTCTACATCTAGTATATGCATTACTTTTATTTTTGTAAAAATTTTTCATGATTTTATAATTTGTGTCATATAAAGAATACCGAAAATAAACTAAATCATAAAATCAATAAAATACTTCAAAATTATAAACAATAATATCTAAGGCGATCTCGTACAATGTGGATCTTAATTTGCATCCTTTAACTCCATCATTTAACAAGCCATACAATTCTAACAAATTAAAGTTTAATAAATATAAAAAATTAATTCTTTCTTGTGCTTAACTTACTGTTTATAATAACTGCTTTTAAATTACATAAATACTCTCGTTGATTACAAAATAACCAATTGAAATTATTAGATTAAGGATACTAAATCTCCATTAATATGTAATCAGTGTAAAAAGGATTGGGCAACTCATCGAAATGTAGAAAGCTAAAGATCCTAGTATTTTGAACTCTTCTTAAAAACCTGATATCTAAGAATGTCAACAAATGAAGACTCATAGAGATACAAGAACTGTCAAATATTATAATAGTCATTGACATGGACATTTATCACAACAAAATCTAATCAAGGAGGGGTGCAATAGTAGATTAATTAAAATGGATGGAGATAGGCATTCTAAGAATTATATGGGCAGAGGAAGGACGCCAAAAATCATGCTAAAAATTGTATTTTTAATCTTCTCCTGAGGATTCCTCTTCATCTATTGACAATGGTGAGCTCTAGTCACTGTATTCTTTAAGGGCAACTAATCATTGTGTCTTTTGTCAAATTGCAGCACAAGATTAAATTTCTCAGCTGACTTATAGGCATTTGAATCTTAAAATCTTTAACAATAATATTATATTTATTTAAATCCTGGAAGAATTTCTCTGTCTCCCCGCCACAGGACATCATGGGAGTGATGAAATGGTAGTTTTAACGAGCCAAGTGAGTGCTGTACTAAGACTTCCTCAGAAAACCTTAACTTTTCTTTTTACTCCTCCTCAACATATCTACTATTGTTCAGTGTTCTCTAAAAAGTCATTATACATTTTGCAACATTTGAGTTGAAAAACATGTCGCAACTGAAAAAATGTCATCATAGTAAAAAATTGAAAATAATATGTCATTTTATAAATATTACAAATATAACTAAAAACTTATATTTAAATAGTTTTAAAGCGAATTAAAAACATGAGAAATTGAACTTTTTAGATTTAGGATCCCTTATCTCCCTTTAGTTTGTAATTATATTGAGATCCTTGGAAAACTCATCCAAATGTATGAAACTACAGATCAAATTATTTTTAACTTTACTTTAAAACCTGATTTCTAAGGAATTCACCAAGTGTGCACTCATAGACATATCATTCCTATTATATTGTTTTAATTTTCCAATTCATATTATATATTATTTATTTTTTAGCCTTTTATTTATTTTTATTATTAATCTATTATATAACCTACATTTAATTAATGTCTTGAATTTTACTATACTCTTTCATTATAATTCTAAATAAATTTTATAAATTTACTTCAGATTTATTTCTCAAATATTTTTATTTAAACATTCTTTACATAGAATCATTTAATTTCTATTTTTTATTTATATATATTTTAATCCTTTTTAATTATTTTTATATAATTTTATTTCTATATTTTCTTTATCATTTAAAATTAATATTATTCTCTATATTAATATCTTAGGGAACTAACTTCTTTCTAGTTTATTTTCTGACATAATAGGTGATTTATACTTAACTATTATATCCTTATCAATTCTAATATATATTGTATCTCCATTTCTGTCGAATTATAGAATTCATATAAAGATTTAAATATTGTTTAATTATTAAAAATTAGAGTCAATTTTTATTGACTTTTAAACTCTACAGTAGTTTATAATTGAATATATTTTACATATTTTTAACTATCATTTAATTTAATAGATATTAAAATTTATATTATGAATCGTCATTTCATTCAGCACTTTCTATTTACGACATTTTAATGTTCTTCAGGTATAATTCTAGTGAAAGGATGAAGCTTAATATAATTGGCTTTATTTTTTAGTCAGTTCAATAAAACTTCTTAGTTAGAAATCAGACATGCTCCATATCAAGTAGAGCACCAGACCATCTACTTATTCTAAGCAATTCCTCATCAGAGAATTAAGCCCTTGATGAGACATTATGATATTCTCTATATTGATATATATTCACTTCACAGGGTTTGATAAAGTAAAGAAAATCATCAATTTTTTGATTTTCTTTCAATCGAACAGCTTAGTTTTTTCTAATCTTAGACTCTACTAGCGTGAAATGCGCTTTTGGCAGTGAATACTAGTCTATTTACAACCTTGCTTGCTTAAGATTTTCAATACACATTGTGTAGACCATTTTATTTACATCATTCTAGTCTTTGGTTTTACTTGATCTTTTACTTGATCTCCTTGATTCATCCACAAATATTAAAAAGAAGGTAAGAGATCGTCTTTCCTCTAAGCGGGATTATTCAAATAGAATTTATTCAAAGAACTTAAAATGTTTCAAAATCAATGCATAATAGATCATATAATTTATTTATATTAAATCATATTTTAGTATATAAATTATATAATGGATATTTTGGGCATGTTTATAGCATATAAACATTAAATTGATTTAATTAAGAATCTCCCTGATTCACTTAAATCCCTTGAAATCTATTGATAAACAAACTTAAACCTAAAAACATCTAACTTTCTCTTTACAACAACTTCTAATTTGCACTAATATTTAAGATTATTGTGAAATAAGCTGAAATTAAACTTTAAAATTAATTAATAACTATCAAAAATGGGAAAAAATCAGACTCAGAAGGTGACTAATCACTTACAAAAAAATGTAAGTTACAAAAAACATATAATCAAGGTTTATATTTCTTAGTGTATCTTCTTAGTGAGAGCAGTGACAAAAGACAAAGACTTCACGGAGCTGCTTGAAAAATCAAGATATGATGTATTTAAATGGAAGGATTTGCAAAGGAAATTATAATGATGACGCAACGCTTTTTAGATATCCATTTTCTATAACTACGAACTAATATATTTTAATATAAATATCAGCATATTTTACAATATTTTTGATTATTATAGTTTATCAATCAAATTACATTTTATCAATGCTTAGCAATCACATTTCTTAATCTCTGCTTGTGACAGCTTAGATCTTCTCCAAAGCATACTTATTAGTTGGTCTGTTTCCCTCAATCTTAACTTTACTTCCTTATCATGGAGTTAGAAGATTTTTAGATTTTAATTATATTAAAGAAGCTTTAATCTCATGATTTCTAATTGCTTTTGCATTATACTAAGTTAAGATTTAACTGTGAATACTGTGGTGATATTCTCCAAAAAAATGAAATTCGAGTTAGGTTTTAATATTTACAAAAGAAAGTATTGTAAGAATCGTAGATTGGTTCTCTGACTAAGATTGCATTTCTGCTTTGGCTAACATATCATCATTTACAAGTAAGGATTACTATTATTAACATGGACTTAATGTTAGATTCACAAAGATTGGTCAAACTGAAAAATCAGAAGTCACTATTATAAAATTCTGATTGTTAAAGTTACAAATATAATCTAATCTTATTAATGCCGAGAGTAAATCATCATTACTATCTATTGATAATATTATTATATTTATACTTTTAGATTGGTTAAACTCAATAATGAACTGTTTAAATAATATGTTATAGCAATATTTATTAAATTATTTTTAAAATTTATTACTGCGCAACACTTAAATATCCAGTCAAACAAAGTAGTTATATAATACTTTATCTTTAGTCATATTGAATTAAGTAACTGTATTTTCATGATTATTAAGGGTCCTTTGTACTATTTAATCATTTGTTTCTCCTGTACTTTCCCACAATTTGCACTTATCATCAAAATATATTGTAAAAATAAGTTGCTTACTTGAGTTTGACTGCTTAATAATGAATTTTATGCCTGAGATATGCTTAATATGGGCTGGAATAGCTTACACGGAATTTGTTCTTCAGATATTCCAAATTATAACTATGCTGTCAACACTTATTATAACCATTCAATAGATATTAGGGAAGAAGCGCATTGAAATTATACTTTAGACATGGTCTTAGAAAGAAAGGATGTTTCAGCCAGCTAGCAAATCCCAGTCTAGGGGGTACCTTGGGAATCACTTGTTGCCAATAGAGAACCATCTCTTTTGAAAGCGAAAGGGTAGACTTCTCCAGTATGACTATCCTGAATGAGGATATCTTATTTTACTAACAATTTCTCTTTTTCAACTAACATTTTATATTATGTATATATACTTGACAAATATCGAATTTATAAATTAACTCTCATGAAGATATTTACTAATATATTGAGCAGTTGGTTTTTATTTACTTTAAAATAATGAAAAACTTATTTTAAATTAGTTATAAACAGGTCATCAGATCATATAATGGGAGAATAAGTTCCATAACTTAGTAAATATTATTTTATTAACTTTACCTAGTTTTAAAGCCTCTGTCAAGTGATTTGATAGATAGAGTTCGCATTGATGAAAACCATAAACAAAAGAATTACAATTAAAAACAGTTAATATTTGCGGTAGTATTTACTATATATTTTGGGATACGTTTGATTGTGAGGAAAGATACAAATTAGTGTTCTTAAATGCTCTATTGATTTGAGCTATTATTATTCATGTTAATTGTTCTCTTGTCTGCTTTTGTGTTCAAATTATTACCATTTGCATAATATTTAATTAAAAATGCAATATTAAATTTTGAGTATAGCTCGCTCCAATAACTAAGAGATCTAACTATATGATATGGCTTAGATTACGAAATATGGTTTGTTTTACTCTAAATTTGTATACAATCTAAGGAATTCTTTTTAACCATATATAATTGTTACACTGCTTCCAAGTATACAACTTTAATGTATAGAATAACTTCATTATTTTGGCATTTAAATTACTGCAAACACTCATAAACATCACAATTTTAATAGCATTTGTGTTGTTTTGCCTCTGCATAGTAGTGATAAACCATCATATGTATAGAGATAGATGAAAGCATAAAGAAGTCTGACAAATGCAACATTCTGTTGCAAGCTCCACGTTGCTTTGCTTGAAGATGACTAAGTCTGTGAAATAGAATGCATGTAGCCTGAAATGAAGCATCATCTGAGGTGTCCACTGGATTAAAGCACAGACTGTAAGTCATGTTGTGGTCTGTATGAAAATGTACTGCTATAGATAAAAGAAGGCGTCTATTTGAGACTTGCTTCACTTAATCCTTGAGTCAATTAAGAAACTGATAATATAAGTGATATTTATGTTAAATGATTAATAATTAATGTAGTCAAGGAGTTAAATATAAACTACAAGCAACAACCCAATTATAGCAATTAAAATGCCAATAATTAATGCAATTAACCACCTCAGTTGCAGCAGTAATGTGATAACAAACAATTAAATCAATAAAATGTAACAATAAACAGCCACGAGCAACAATAAAGAGGAAATTTAAGCTTAAACCTGTAGGAAGTCAATAATTAACAGTAAAGTAGATTGAGATAAATTTGGGTACATCTAATTATATTTTTTGAGAAGTTGCCAATATTTATAGTGTATATTATCACTTAAATAATTATATTTAGTTAGTTATTGAGGATAGCTATAACTTTTTAATTTATATTTATAATTTCTTATAAAATTAAAGCAGTATCACATTATTTATCGTTGGAACATCTATTATTTCGCTTGTGGTGCCTCCTCAAAGACAATGACAGCAGCATCAATAACACTACACTCCAGCGAAATGTTTGCAGGTGGATCTTGTTCCCTCTGATAGCATTATTATGTTAGATTATGAAATCTTTTGTTGCTTCACTTTCCTGTGTGAGATATGACGCTTTGATCTAACTTGCAAAAGTTCACTACCTATTCTCATTTGGAGTGGCTTCAATCTCTGGAATCATTTAACTTGTTACCTGCAACTGTTAATACTATTATAAATATTTATAGTTTTAAACTAATATGAGAGTATATTTTAATCTTTAATTATTTTTATTTATATTTAAACTACTTTATGTAGCCCAAACCTAATTTCATTAATTACTACTTGACAGCGCTTTATGGGATTGACAAAGCAATGACAATAGCTGTAATTGCTGCTTTAGTAGTGTCCTTCTCACCTTGCACTATATTTACTGCTTACTCACTTCACCTGCAACTTCAACAACAAAGAACGGCAAGGAAAGACTTGATTAAATACAACTTAAATGTTTATATAAAAATATTAATTTAAGGTAAGTATATAATGAGACAACCTACTACTGCAGCATATGTTTGGGTGATATGCAATAGTCACTCCCATGCCTTGTAATATGAAGCATGCATATCATTATTGCAATTGTTTAATGATTGAGTGGTTTAAATAGAACAATTCTTGACCGTTATGTATAGCCGAGATTAAAAAGAGTGGCATGAAGTAAATCAAATCACTGATATTTAATTTGATTGAAAACTGAATTAATATTTATTAATAAAAAATTATTTTATTCAGTTTTGAATCAGCTTAAATGAAAACTTGTTAGTAGATATATAAATATTTAATTATCCTTTTCTACTACTTATTTAATTGCTTTTAGGCATTAACGCCTCATTATTATCATTTCATATAAGTCGTTGCTCATTCCCACTATTTAAAACCTTAATCAGATAGTTTATCTTTACTAATATGCTATTAGTTTAATATTAATCTTTGAGAATTGAGAGCCCAAACTAAATTTCACTAGCTATTCATAATAATTTTAAATATTTTTAAATCTCTCTGTACTTGCTCATATGTTCCTATATAGACTATAATGCATTTTGCGGATCATCAAAGTTATGAGGCCTTTACACAAAACTTTAATAGTTCATTCTATATTATTATATATCTTTGTGTTTTCAAGGATTAAGTTGTTAAATTGCTGTTGCTTAAGTGTAAATCCTACAGTTCCATTTCCAGGTAATGACTTTCTCTTTATTAAATAATTGTTTATAGTAGTTTAAGTGTAGGACTATCTTACTAAAGGCATTTATGTTAAATTAAAATCTGATAAATATTAATGAGCAACTTTTAACAATATTACTATGCTCTTGTGACCTGGAAATATTCTCTTTAAATTTGTCACTATGATCTCTTGAATGTTGAATGTGTTTAAATTAAGCTTATATCTTTAATCTTTTTAGATATATCAAGCAAATTTACAAGATGTCCTATTAAAATTTATAAGTTTATATTATTACTCAAATGTTTATTTTATGATAATTATGCTATTAGTTTGTTAATTTAGATTAAGTTGATTTTAGGGGGGGCTCTCCAGGCTCATTTTAATCATTTATTAATTGGATTTTAAGTTTTAAAAAGAATATTTCATTGCTATTTTTACAATTCAATACCTCTCTCTAATTTATCTGCTCACTGATCCATCTAGATTAAGACAAGTTACCCACTATATTAGTTTTATGGCAATAATTAAGTAGCATTTTTCAAATTATACTTATCTTTATAATTAACTATAATTGCCAACATCTTACAGTTATTGCTTCTTGACAAAATAGATATATTTCCAAATTATCTATGCTCTAGTACCTCATCAAAGTAGCTCTAGAATAACTATCTATCAAAAGTTATACCTTATTAATTATTTTTGATAAATTTGCCAGCTTTCTTGAACTTACTATTTGTCAAAGCTTCATTGTTAGGCCACAAATCACTCTCACTTTCTTGCATTATAACCAGATATAAGCGTTAAATTAGTATGAATTCCCTTTTCAAATTTTGGATGACCTTATAACAGTGATAATTCAACATCCTCTCTACCTGTGTTTTATTGTCTTGTCTAGAATATATTAGATTTTAGTATATTAACAGGCATTTATATTCTTATAAAGCAGTCGTAAATAAAGCCAAATTGGACTATTAACAGCTCCCTCCTTGTCTCCTTCTTTATTCAGCAGTATTCTAAACATAATTGTTGTTATTTTAGTTATTTTCTATTGAAGCTACTTTAGTAATTTGCTAAGTAAGCGAAGTATTAAGTTAATCTGGAGATTTATTATCAACAATCTAATTGGAGTTTGCCTGTGGGAAATTATTGAGAGAAGACACTATTTTATGAATTTTGTGTTTTTGAGTCATTAAGGGAAATCTGTCCTTTCAGACAACTTAACTTATAAAATCATTCATCTGCGCTTCATTTTAATAAATGACTTTTTATTGAGAGCAATATTATAAGCTATTCTTTAGTTCTGCTTCTCGAAGATTAGGTCTGGATAAATTAAAAATTTAGTGTTTAATTTATATCTAGTCGTTCTGTTTTTAATTTAGAGCCAATGCCTTCAAATGACAAATCAATTCTTATAATAACTTTATTTAAGTGGCTTATTCATCCAACTTCCTCTCTCATTGAAGTGTAACTATGAATTATCTATGCTTTTGTACGTGTTAAAAAGGAAATGGTATTAATTATTATGGTATAAGTCTTTATGACTTTCATCACAATTTTATATCTTTTTGTTAATCACTGAGTACATGTCGTTGATATTTATTGGTTATGAAATTGCCATGAATATCTATTAATATAAATAGTTATTACTGTAGTCATTTAACTGACAAGTCACATAATTCTACAACTGGCTATATATAAAATACGAATTAAATTGCGAGAATTAGTAAGTTATTTGAGTTTTATGCTTCCTTCATCATTAGTTATACTCTAATTTTACAGTTTATAAAACAACTTAAATCTATTTTCTTTATATATTAGGATATGTAGTATGTAATGGTAAGTTTTATTTCGTAATAATTATCTAAATATTATTATGACAATATACGATTAAATCGTAATGTAATTATAAGATATTTAATATTTCATCCGCACTGCAACTCAACTGATTATTAATAACACTATCAGCATATAGTAATATATAAGTTCAATAATTATATTTAATTAATTAATTAAGAGAGGTAAAATGAATAGTCAAAAGAGCAAAGAGAACAGTCAAATAAAGGAGACATTTCAATGTCTTATGACAATGTTAGTGGCCAATGGAATAGAACTTATTGTTAAAATAGAAGAATAAATAATGATTCAAATTCCATGCAATAAATCAAAAATCTTCAACAGCAATATAAATTAATACAATCTAACTCGCATTCAAAATTGAACTTCATACGATAATGAGAAATTATAAGATTTTATAATATTTGCTTTAAAATTGAGAAAATCAAGTATTATTTTAAGGATAAATAAATGATTAAGATATTGAAATTAATGATAGAAAAGGTTAGTTAATAAAGTGTGTTATGAATCAAGCAAATGATGGTTATAGCAGATCAAATCTACTTAGCATAATTAAACTCTCAATGTCTGACAGAGGCAAACTTAGTAAATTAAAAAGATTCTAAAACTGAGTTTGTATAATATTAGTTAAAAATTGAAATTTTTTATGAACTATCCATAAAAAAATCTGATGCTAATGTTGATTTTATAAAAATAAACAAACGAAAAACTTTTTAATAATAACATGTTTATGGATTCTATTAAAGTCAATAAATATGTTCAGTTAAGCATATAGGCAAGAGCAAATAATAAATTCTAGATGATAGTTTTATTATAAAAAAATGTATGGGATAAGATTTCTGCAGAAATGAGAAATGGATGGCACCTTAAAATGTCCTCAAAGTTTAAATATTTTATCAACTTTTTTTGAGGCAAATTTTTCGCACAAATTCAAAATGATCTGAGAGTTGCGTAATCTAAACGGGAAATGTAGTTTTCGACGAGCTTGCACGATAAGATTTCTGCAGAAACGAGCAATTATGAAAAATAATAGAGAATTGATAAATTAAAATGTAATAGATTAAAAATAAAATGTAAATAATATATAGAGATGCTGGTGGAGCAGTTACACTCACGAAAATGTAGGTTACATAAAATAAATCTTACACTTTAATTTATATAGGAGTAGTACCTGTTCAGTGTCTATGAAGGGTTGGATGAAAAATTCTAATCTTGTTTCTAATGACCAAAGTTTGATTGTGAATTGTTGTTGTTCATCAGTAAGTTTGATTGATTTGTTTTCATGACTAGGCTGTTCTATTATTTACTATTACATTTTGTTTTGTTTTTAGAGGTTTTCGATTAAATATTTTAATTTTGCATTTTAATTTATCGATTCTCTATTATTTTTCATCAATGGATGATGACACCTTAAAATGTCCTCAAAGTTTAAATATTTTATCAACTTTTATTTAAGGCAATTTTCATACTTAATACTTTATGTAAGGTAATACTTGCTCTTTTGTATTTAATGGCATTGCAAGTTATATAACTCATGTATTACTTTTAGCATTATTCACAGAGCAGATTATCATAATAAATATGTTTAGTATGCCTATTAAATCTTTGATAATGATTCAGTCATATGTAATTTACGCAATTTATTAGAGACTAACAATAAAAAGCTGTTTATCATCATGTTTAAATGAATTTGTAGCGAGCAGTTTTTCATATGGAACTAATGGATAAGCATGTCTAGTTTAAATTAATAGATAATTAATTCATTATGTTGTGAAATTGAAACAGATATAGAATCTTTTTAAAATATTGAACTGATAAATTATGTTGGGGCAAATTTAAAGCGACAACTTGAGGAGCTATTATACTTATATAGGATAAAAAAATATATTAATGTTTTTATTGATGGTTCAATTAATTTTTATCTTAAGTTACTTTAAATGAATGCATAAAATATTAGATCAAATTTAACCTGCTTGCAAAGATCATGCAACTATCAGTATATTTATATACAATGTAATAACTATAATCATGTTTTTAACTCTTAAGCTATATATGCACAAATTATTCAACTAATTTATAAAATGCTATAATTTTAAGCAATCTCCGATCAGATCAACTATATATTTATGCCTCATATTTTTACCAAGAAAAATATTTACATTTAAAACACGTATCAATATAGAAATCCCTAATTAATATTTCAATTAAATTTTAAAATTATATTCAGTAAGAATCATAATTATATAAAAGTATGCAAAAATAGGGTGAAAATAATTAAATAAAACTAAAAAATGTGATTAGTTTTATTATTAGTTTTACAAAATATAGAAGTATTTTTTAATTTATTTTTATTTAATTTACTTATTTAAAATTTTATATTTTTTCTAAATCTTACATCTCTAATTGTATGAGCATCTTAATGAAATAGTATCTCCCTTTTTAAGAGTTTCATCTTCTATTCATTGACACTATTGCACTCATTCAAGAGGTTCGAGATCGCCAGCTAAGTTTTTCAATAGGTAAAGGAAGCATCTCTTCTTTATGTACCTTATGCATTACCTAGGATACAATTAAGCAGATATTTTAACTTCTCTCTAATCTATAGAGTTTGGACATTTGATTTCCCTCTTTCACAAAGGCAACTATCCGGCATCTTTACTGCTTAAGCAACTCTCCTTTGACCAGATAGATGTTCACATGTGACTTAATCGTTGTAAGCCACCTCTTGCTAAAAAGAATTGACTGCTAAACCTCTGCTATATCATAGTTTACATTCTTTCGAACAACGATCTTACTACTTTAGTAATCAGTTTTAAATCTACGGTAAGTCTTAAGATTCAGTATTGCAAACGAAGTCAAGCAAGACGCAATGAGATGGAGTGTCCTGCTCAGACAAGTATCACAAGAACCGAGATAATGAGGAATCTTTATTTTCCAAACAACCCTTTCAAATATTTTCTTAGATATATTTGCACATGTCTCAATTTTGATTATAGGAATTATATAGTATTCGAGAATGCTTTCTGCGTTTACACTAGAGCTAATGCAGTTTTCCTCAATAATTGTCTGAACTTCATTATTAAGCAAGTATATTCGAAATGTGGAAGTTGTTAGAAATAAATTCAAAAACGAGAGAAATTCAATAGTACTAAATCAATTTTGCTATAATTAAAATGAAAAAAATGGGTATAATGTTATATGTTCACCCCGAGGTACCTCCCCCCACCCCTCCCCCCAGTCCCTAAACCGAGGTACATCCCCCCACCCCTCCCCCCACCTCAAAAATGAAGTCACCCTAATATAACCCACTTTATATGAAAAATCATATCCCCAAGGTCTGAATCGACTCCCTTCATGACATCTCACTCACAGAAAAATATTTATATATAAAATGACATAGTTTTTCAAAATTATGTATTATCTTTTTAATAGCTGTTTTGATTTTATTTTGAATTTTTGGCAATTGTCACTACGTCTGTCGACTATTTAAGACATATAATGCCATAGGAAAATATATTTCAATTGAGTTTACATAGACTTATTGCAGATTTTATTAATACAATAAAACTATGCACATAAAAATTCCAAAAATCTTTTTCAGCCTAAATCATCTCATTTCGATTAAAATATAAAAATTAATATGAGTAATTTTTTTTAAAAAAAAATATTTACTGTCTAGAATAAATTTTATTTTATCATAAAAAATAATAATGATTATGCTGAGATTTAACAAATTGAAAATAAAAATAAATTAACATACATTATTTTTTTTTATTATTATTTTTTATGATAAAATAAAATTTATTCTAGACAGTAAATGTTTTTTTTAAAAAACAATTACTCATATTAATTTTTATATTTTAATCGAAATGAGATGATTTAGGCTGAAAAAGATTTTTGGAATTTTTATGTGCATAGTTTTATTGTATTAATAAAATCTGCAATAAGTCTATGTAAACTCAATTGAAATATATTTTCCTATGGCATTATATGTCTTAAATAGTCGACAGACGTAGTGACAATTGCCAAAAATTCAAAATAAAATCAAAACAGCTATTAAAAAGATAATACATAATTTTGAAAAACTATGTCATTTTATATATAAATATTTTTCTGTGAGTGAGATGTCATGAAGGGAGTCGATTCAGACCTTGGGGATATGATTTTTCATATAAAGTGGGTTATATTAGGGTGACTTCATTTTTGAGGTGGGCGGAGAGGGTGGGAGGGGTGTACCTCGGTTTAGGGACTGGGGGGGTGTACCTTCGTTTAGGACTGGGGGAGGGAGTGGGGAGGTACCTCGGCCCGCGTGAACAGTTATATATAGAGTGGCAAAGACTTATTAGCAAGAAAGAAATTAGAATTTTTGTAGTAGGTAGGTTTCGATACTGCTGGTAAGGCCGCCATCATCTACAAGCTAATGCTCGTGAGGTCGTCACAACTTTCTCAACTATTGGCTTCATCGTCGAGACAGTTGACTAAAAGAAAATCAGTTTAGTTTTGTGGGATGTTGGTCGTCAAGACAAGATTACAATCTTTTGGAGACACTAATACCCGAACACTTAAGGTATCATTTTAGTCGTTGATTCAAAAGAAAGAAACAGTGTTTGATGAAGCAAGAAAAGAACTCCATAAGATGATCGTTTAAGAGAATTAAAGAAGCATTTCTTTTGGTATTCTCCAACAAGAAAAATCTTACAAGCACTAAGACTTGCACAGATATTTATGATAAACTCGGTCTTCACACTATCAGAGACAGAACCTGGTACTTTTAAAGCACGTTTGCAATGAATGTATAGTAACTGTTTGAAAATCTCGACTGGATATCAAGGCATGATGTCGTGAAATTAAATTTTTAAATATTTATCATTATGTGTATACATCTTTGAGCTGTACAAATCGATTTAGTAACTTATTGCTCTTTAATATGGCAAGCTCTTGATATTCCTTATAAATGTTTGTATAATTCACTTAATAATATGTTAAAAATACCTCACTTTTATAACGGAGTTATTTTGATAAAATTCTAATTATATCGGTTTTTGAATTTATTTATAACAGTTCCACATTTTGAATATGCTTATTAAATATTGTTGAAGAGAAGGAGCCTTTGCAATTTCCTATTGAAATGATGAGATTTTCTTTTCCAGGTTAGATTTATTCAAATCTATCTGATTTTTTTTTCAATAGTAGCACTATTACACACTCAAGACTCCCTCACATCTCCTCAATTCGTCTCCTCTTATTTTCTAGTTATCTAATGCTCACTAATGACTTCTCTATTCAAAAAGGCTAAAATCTCACTATTTTGGAATGGAAGCTGTTTCATGTTAAAGAAGAAAATAATGCAATACTTACTTCGCTACTCCAATTCTTGTCTTTGCCACTTTCACTATAAGTTTTAATAAAAAAAGAATTTGATTACCTCTTACATTTCTAATAAACCGCATAGCAATAGCTTCTATAAAAGTTATTTTCCTAATCTGCCATAAACTCAATGAAGAGTTGTCATTGCACTTATTACTTGGAACAACCCATTACTATTGGGTCAAACAAAATCCTACCACGCTTCTATAAACTTGAGATTTTGATTTCAGCGATTTAGGTAGTATTCATGAGCTAATATTAGTATTCCATTCCATTCTTCTGTAAATACAATTAATCCATTGGTGTTCAGATTCAGAGATATTTCGAGCTGTTCACTAAGCTCAAAATATTAGATTTATCCTTTCAATACCAACTTTATTTTCAGAGTAGGCTTAACATAAGTGTTCTCATAAAAGTTTTCAATATTGTAGGAATTCATTTGATTTGGGAAATTAATAATTAATTAATAATATAATAAATTAATATCGTGGCAGTTAACTTTCTTAAAACCTAGACAATATGTTACTTGTTCAATAGAGAATTTAAAATTAGCTGGACTTTACTATTTGCGGTACCACTCTATTGCATCCCCAGAGCGAGATAACTCAACTTTAATTTTGGGTGATTTGTTTATTTGATTTGTTGCCAAAATTAAAGTTAAGTTATCTCGTTCTGGGGATGCAATAGAGGGGTACCGCCAATAATTATAGAAATTGTATTTAAATTTATTTATTATTTTACCAAATCAAATGTATTCCTACAATACTATTGATTAAGTAGGCATATTATTATTAAAGATTAATACAACTGATATTAATATTTTGTTGCTCAATTATGAATAATAATTATATATAATTATCTTCTTTTAAATAACAAGTGTTTTTTACAATAAAGATATTTTGAAAATGCTTTTAAAACAATTATTTAATTTTAATTAACTATTAGCAACCTTCTTATTAGGTTTTAATTTATACTTTTATTTAATTTAAATCTAAATGAAAAACATTAGAATAACAATTAAATCTCCTTCGGATTTGCCTAATTTTATACTTTCTATCAGATTAGGTGGTCTTTTACATTTGAAGCTTCGTAATTATGAAGAAAATTATTATTTATTTTAAAACAATAATAGGATATTATATCTGTAAACTTCAATCTGCCTGATGTTATATTTAGAAATTACATTCAATTGCTTGATTATACTGGTTACTTAATAAATTATTTTATTTTTACTTTTATAATCTATATACATATTATACCAATTTTATATAATTATAATATAAAACAATTAAAGTTATTAAAGTTTGAATTCTCAAAGTCAGTATTATTTCAACATCAATAGACAGCATAATATTTTACTAAGCTTGAAAACATCAAAGACATATAGTAGGTACTCACTGATGATCACATTTATAATATATACATGAATGTTAACTTTAGAATGTTAATTACTGTTTAAGAGGTGGAGGGGGGGTGTTTTAAAATATTAATGATTTGCACTCATAAATAGATTCATTTGGAAAATTCATCAAGCTATTGGTTTATTTATTTTTAGCATAACTAAGCAGTAACATTGTTACTTCATTAATCATGATAAGGCTCTACTTTTTTGTCAATCAGAAAGATTAAGATGAATTATGCTTGAAAGAAAATCTTCTCACTTAGACAAATTTAAATAAGAATTAGACTGAAAAGAATAACAAACAAAGAAATGACATTAGATGCGCGGATGAAATGCACGTTTAACCAGATAACTTGTCATAATCATAAGGAACTCTTCAATAATATACAGAACTATGATTAATTCTTAAGAAACCAGATGATTAGAACAATAAATATATCAAATAACATTAAGCAAATGAGTTATATCAGAAGATAATGGAAGAAGGCATTTGAAATTTCTTGTTTGTTTAGGATAGAAGAAAGATATAAAAAATCGATATTTAATGATTTGATCTACAAATTTGGAATTTTATGGTTATGCTGCAAGAAAGAGATGCGAAGAAGGCTTAAAGTTCCCGAAGAACTAAGGAGCAACTAAAAAATGCTGAAAGAGAAGATAGATGCAGTTGAATATATTACGCTTACGAGGTACTTAAAAACATAGATGAGAATCTTATATTAAAGAGGTGAAAATTAGATTATCTGTAGACAGATGTATGTGGATGTTTAAGAAAATTTAAAAATGCTCAATTTACTATAAGTAAGTTTAAAATCTAGTGAAATAACACAATACTCAATACAAATGAAACCAAAATGCTTAAATTCATTGGAATAGGAGGAGTTAGAGTAAGTCTCCTCTAATTATGTGAAACAATTTCTCAACATTGATGAAGCCAAACATTTAGTAAATAGAGATCAGACTAACCCGCTCACTTGAAGAATAGCTCCTAACTTTTCTAGACCTTGGTGAAGTCATTTTTAGCCCTAGCAAAACCAAATATATAGTAGAATATATTATATAAGTTTAAGAAGCCAATCTTAAAGATTAAAGGTATCCAGAAATAGATATATATTCAAAACTTTAATTTTAGAGCTCTAAATGCAATTCTTAGATAATAATAGACAAGAATGAGATATTTATCATAGTATGCAGGAGAACCATGCAAAAAGAAGAGTAATCATTAACTTTAGTAGTTTAATATTTATATTAAATATAATAGATTTCGAATAAAATGAATTAAATCGCTTATAATAGAGTGAATTGCTTTAAATAATTATGAAGTAATAATAATATAATAATGTAGGTAGTAAATCTATATCTAAAAAAGAAATTTCATTTTGCTCATCTACGTTCTTCATCATCATCGTCAGCTCCCTTTTGTCTTTCTATATCTTATTTATAACTTACATTATGTTAATGCATAGTCATCTCTTGAGTCTAATCAATTTCATCTTTGATTATTGTTAATTAATCATTTAAAACAATTCATTTAATTCAAAGAAAATCATAAAACTCATCAAAATGAACCTAGAGATAAAATTAATGAAGAAGAGGGAGATTATATTAAATGAAAACATTATATTAATGTAATCAAACTCGATAGATTAGTAATAAAATAATAAGGATATCGCCAAATTTAAAATAGTTAGAAGTAAAACATAGAAACTACATGACCATTTAAATTACTAATTATAGGTTTTAATATTAAAAAAAGCATGCTATATATTAGTTTGTAATAAATGGATTACAATATATTATTTTTTAAATGATTAGTTGATAATAGTTATGGTTTTTAGACAAAATTAAGATGAATACCTCATTATTTTAATTAAAGAGTAAATATAAACATAAATGTAAGAGATTGCGGGAGACACCTAAAAGCTAAATAGTTGAATATTGTAGTTTGTAAGTTAAGAAAATGGTTTCAGAAAAACATGCATTGTCAACTTCTAAATTGATCAGTGAGATGATATATTATTATAAATAGATATCCAAGAGGATAAATTGGGCGAGAGTTTACAACTTACAAAGGCAGACTCAGTGAACTAATTGACTAAGTCCCAGAAGTTGAGGAATTCCTATTCACCTAGAAAAAGGAATATTAGCAAGAAAGAGAAAGGATGATGTTAGATAAATGGGTACACCAATGAATCTAGAAGAATAAACAAAAAGTAACTAAAGAGCTGTTAAAAACAACAGATAACAAGGAAGTGGACATTACACAGAAAAAATAAGTAAAAGAAGTATACAATACAGAATGAATTGCAAGGAATCGTAACTGGTTACATGTTTGGAAGAACTGATTTCTACTTAATTATACTTCTGGGTAATTATAGTAGTCATTCTTTTCATAACTTTAATTTCCCCTTCAAGTATTTTAGTACTCCTTCCACTATCAACTTAAATGAAATAATTCTTATTTCATTTACACTACTAATAGCTACCATCATATTTTTTAATCGTTGAGTTAACATTATACTCCTATTTAAAAGTATGTACATAAATATCAAAAATTAGAAGAAAATTATTATAATTTCTCATTAGATATGCTCAATCAATACAAAGCAATTATTTAACTAAAGATTTATCCATTTTAAAATAGACACATTCATCTAAACAATTGTAATATGAAAGGTAAAAAGATAAATTAGTTCAGTAAAAGAAATAGAAGAGAAATAATATTAAAATTACAGTTATAACGTGTAAATTATATGATAAAAAGATAATATAGCAAAAATAAGCTAAGTGTTAGGGTAAAAATAAATAAAATAATAATCTAATAAGGGTATTAAAATTAAAATGACTTTTAGTATTAAGAAAAAAATCAAGACATAAAATAAATGAATTTTGATAATATTTGAAATTTTATGATTTTTTCATTAAAAAATGACAAATTTGGTATCGATTTTTGGCGTTTCTTGATATGAATCGCATACTTTTTGTCATTTTCGAATAAATTTAAACTGCTCTGCGAGACTTTTCGACCAACCAACCTTGTTAATTACAGGGCGCTAATCACGAATACGCCATTAGGATCAATTTTTGGTCACGGGATGACCACGAACGTGGCTGGAAAAGATTTGATGTTAATCAAATTGATGAGTTCATAGGCTTAGAGAGTCCGCGCAGGAAATGAAAACACCCTTCCCTCCCTGACCACGCTATTCAGCATAAAAATCATAGGTTTCGTAGGTAGATCGAAGTCAGTATTGAAAAATATTTAATGGTACGCGAGATAGCTTTTGGGAAGGTTTATTGCATACTCACTGAAAAAGTCATTCTTTGACTATAAATCTACAGTGTCTCGATGAGTCACTCAATTGATATTGGCGCTTTTCTCATTGACTTAGTGATATATAGAATATATTATTGGCTAAGGCAAGGGTCTTCTTCGTCATAGTAGGCATAATGGAGGTCATGTCATAGTCATTGTTCATACAGTTAAAGTCATTGTTCATATAGTTGAAGTCATTGTTCATACAGTTAAAGTCATTGTTCATACAGTTGAAGCCATTGATCATAAAGTTGAAGTCATTGTTCATACAGTTGAAGTCATTGTTCATACAGTTAAAGTAATTGTTCATACAGTTAAAGTCATTGTTCATACAGTTAAAGTCATTGTTCATACAGTTAAAGTCATTGTTTATACAGTTATAGTCATTTTTCATAAAATTGAAGTCATTGTTCATACAGTTGAAGTCATTGTTCATACAGTTGAAGCAATTGTTCATACAGTTAAAGTCATCGATCATACAGTTAAAGTCATTGTTTATACAGTTATAGTCATTGTTCATACAGTTAAAGTCATTGTTCATACGGTTGAAGTCATTGTTCATACAGTTAAAGTAATTGTTCATACAGTTAAAGTCATTGTTCATACAGTTAAAGTCATTGTTCATACAGTTAAAGTCATTGTTCATACAGTTGAAGTCATTAATCATATAGTTAAAGTCATTGTTCATACAGTTAAAGCCATTGTTCATACAGTTGAAGCCTTTGTTCATACAGTTGAAGCCATTGTTTATACAGTTGAAGTCATTGTTCATTCAGTTAAAGTCATTGTTCATACAGTTAAAGTCATTGTTTATACAGTTATAGTCATTTTTCATAAAATTGAAGTCATTGTTCATACAGTTGAAGTCATTGTTCATACAGTTAAAGCTCATTGTCCATACAGTTAAAGGTCATTGTTCATACAGTTAAAGTCATTGTTCATACAGTTGAAGTCATTAATCATATAGTTAAAGTCATTGTTCATACAGTTAAAGCCATTGTTCATACAGTTGAAGCCTTTGTTCATACAGTTGAAGCCATTGTTTATACAGTTGAAGTCATTGTTCATTCAGTTAAAGTCATTGTTCATACAGTTAAAGTCATTGTTTATACAGTTATAGTCATTTTTCATAAAATTGAAGTCATTGTTCATACAGTTGAAGTCATTGTTCA
>ARYC01005212.1:0-26656 GCA_000711775.1 Oxytricha trifallax | reverse complement strand
ACAACTGTCTAAACTGTGACTTCTCTGACCTTGATAGAATAATGCAATTGCCAAGGACTATGGAAGCCTTCTCTGAAAAGGCTGTTAATTACCTTCTTTAGCAATTCGAGAATGAGAACTTAAAAACCAAGTAGCATCAAGATTCAATAGCAGGTCTCCAGAGCAACTCTAAAGAGTAAGTGCCGAATTAGAAACTTTGGTGTAAAATTTAGGCTTCAAATTCTACTGCTCTCAGGTCTTATGTTTAAACTATATCTGCGACAACCTGCGCAGCATTCATTTCATTTATTTTGGTATTAGAAATGGGAAGACCCTAATATGCATTGATTTGGCAATCCTTATTGCTCTTAAAACTTAAAGATCAGTCTTCATGCTTAGCAAGAATGAGCACTTAGTGCAAAGAGACTTCAAACGATACTAGAGAGTCATTAAAGCAATGCAGCTTAATTGCAATCTAAACTTCTTTGCTAAAGATACTGGCATCTATTTCTACACTTAGCCCTAATTAAAGAATATGCAAAAAACAGCAAGGCTGAGAGTATATGGTAGCAAAGCTACGTATTAGTGGACGAGTACGACTGGATTATGTTTGAGGGCTCTGTTGATACTATAATCATCTCTCTTGAGTACTTTCAGCAAGCTCATAAAGCCATAGGATTTTCTGGAAGCAATTTATCTTATACTGAAGAGAACTGTTTAAAGCTAGCTTTTCAAGCAACACCTGTAGTATTTCCCACTCTTGATAAACTCTAGGAAATAAAAAGACTCAATACCCCGATGTGTTTGTGAGCACTAATTAGAGTGATTACTTGACTAAGATCAAAGAAATTATAATAGAGCAGCTAAGCCACTCGCCAGTTCTAATAGTGGCTTCAACTAACTATAATGCAATAGAGCTTGGCCTTTAGAGATCGGGCTACGACTTCACAAGTTTAAGTAGAGGGCAAGCCGCCAATATCGAATCTATGATTGAAGGCAGATACTTAATGAAGAATGCGAAAAAGGAATATGGAATATACTTGCTGAATGAAGGTCATGGAGGAGGGACTGACATTCAGACGAATGATGAAATCAACTAGAACGGAGGTTCTTACCTCATCATCGCAGATGTCTTCTCTAAAAGGTCTGAAGAGCAGATTATAGGAAGAATTGGAAGACTTAATACTAAGGGTAGATGGCAGAGAGTTTTATATAGACTCAACTCCAAATCTAGTGCTGAGTAGCTTCTTTTCGTAGAGTAGAATGAGATCGACCTTATATTAGACAAAAAGTTCAATGAGTATAATTTAATTTGTAAGAGAAATAGGAAGCTACTGACATGGATATTATTGATAAAATAGATAAAAATAGGAAATTCTATAAATACAAATACAATTTATGATTATTAATTATATTAACTGCCATGAATTAGGAGTATTCGTAATACAATTAGATTTAAAATATTTATGATCAAATTAATTAAATAAATAATTATATATAATTAAACTGTACAGATTGTGCAAAGTGTGCAAAAATATAATAATACAAAGTATAGCGCAGTATGTGTGCAAATATATACGAATTATATTAATTAAATATATAAATATATACAATGGTCTCAATCGGTGACGGCACAAATACCGTAGACTATAAGAGAGTGTGAACCTCTGTTACTAATGGTGCCACTTGTTTGGATAAATGTCCTGTAGATTCCACTCACGGCAGTGACGATGTCTGTATCGGTAAGTTTATTCGCACATCATACTAACATGTTTTAAGATAATGTGGATCCAACAATCACTAATGCAAATGAAGCAACTGACCAAACCAAATCAGTTCGTAAAGATGATACATACTCATGGACTCTTACTGCAGATGATGATGATGATCAAGATACATTTACACTCACAATCAAAACAGTCACCAAGAAAACTCCAGTTGAAGGTGATGAACCAACTCTAGAAGATATTGCTGTAAAAACCGTAAATTAATGATGTTTATACATCACTGGTCCAGCTGCGTCAACAGACGACTTCACTATTGAATTTAAGGATTACGTTGAAAACGGTGAAGAAATAGCGCTCGACGATACTATTTTTTACGATATAGAGCTTAAAGCTACCGACTCATTAGTCGGTACTGCTACATAAACAATAGCTCTTACTGCTACCGCAGAGAACACCATCGTATATATTTATATATTTAATTAATATAATTCGTATTTATTTGCACACATACTGCGCTATACTTTGTATTATTATATTTTTGCACACTTTGCACAATCTGTACCGTTTAATTATATATAATTATTTATTTAATTAATTTGATCATAATTATTTTATATCAAAGTTAAATTACTAATACTCCTAATTCATGGCAGTTAATATAATTAATAATCATAAATTGTATTTGTATTTATAGAATTTCCTATTTTTATCTATTTTATCAATATTGATCAAGCAAAGGAGCATGAAGTTCCTTCTGACTAGCTTATTGCCAACGATCCTGAAGCTGTAGTTGTAAAGGCTATAGTAGCGAAGATAGAAAAAGTGGAAAATGCTTTTATAGGAGCCAAAAAGGATATCAAGGAAGCAAAGAAGGGCTCTGAAGAGGAAATAGAAACTAAAGCTGTGGCTGAAGAGGCAGAAGCTCAAAGTAAATTAGCGTTCTATTAACCTTCTATCTTAGAAGTCATTTATCAAAATTATTTTTATTTGTGTAATTATAGAAATAAATATAGATAATATACAGTAGTTAGTTAATGATTCTGAAAATATGATTACTAATGAATCTTAAACAATACATAATCAGAAATCCGAAATTTCAATAATACATTAATATTAAACCTGATAGTATTGTTTGTTGATTATCGTTCATTTATGTTCATGTACTTATCCCATATATATGTTTAATTGTGCATTTTAATTAATTATAGATCTATTTATATTGATTATTAAAACAGAAAGTACAATATAGTAAAAATGAAAGTTAATTTTGAATTATTTCTGATCTCTTTTTAAATCTGATCTTAGAATCTTGATTATTATAAATTTATATATTAAGATATGTTGATAGATAAAATTAGAGATAACAGGATTTCAATTATAATTTGTAAAAAACTTACTGACTTTTTTTATTATTTGCAGATATATCTTATGCATAAAATAAACAATTACATTAATTCTAATTTTATTAATAAATTTAAGATTAAATATATAAAAGTTAAACATTTCTAAAAGTGGGGCAAAAGTAAGAAAAATTTGCTACTTTTGCCCCACTTTTTATGACAATATTTATTTCAAACATTTCTATTAAATTATTATAATATTTGATAGTCTCCATATTCTAATAATGAGAATGATGAAATTTAAATATTTATTTCTACAACCTACTTATTCAAAAAAAATTTGATAATTGTAGAGAAGATGAGCCAGAACCCTGTGCTCTAAGATAAGCCTATAAGTGAAGTTGAGAAGATCTTCAAAAACGGCGTGAGGCGTCAATACGAGGAGATCACTTAAGAGCCTGGCAGAAAAAGATCGAGGAGCAAGGAAGGAAAGAAATAGACTAATAAGAGAGGTAAGAAGACTTAAGAGAAGGCAATGCAGATTAAGGACTTAATTGAAAACTGAGTTATACTTGTAAGGAGGAGTTGAAGAGACAAGTCTTTTAATGAAACTTACAAGGAGCATGAAGAGGTCGAAGAAAGTATGGAAGCCTGGCTGAAGAAGGCTTCAAATTAAAGGAGAAACTTCAAAAGTGATATAGATAATAGGAACCCCAAAGAGAGGGGTTCAAAAGAAGATGATTTTAAAGCTTAATTTCTAAAACAATTCACCATATTCTAACTCTCTCTATTAGTAGTGTTCAGAGAATGGATGAGAATAGAGGCCAACAGAAGTCAAAGCCTGAAGTTCTGCACCTGCCCTTCCAGATTTTGAGAGCCGAAGTCTTGCATAACTTGCTCCTTCATTTTGCGTAAGTCAAGTACTTCACTTTCCAAGATATCATGTTCTTGCTTCAGCCTCTTAGTTTCTTATAGAAAGAGCTACCTGTCTGACTTCAAGGCTGTCTCATAATCTTTCACCTCTTCAATTTCATCTCTTGTTCTCTTTCTTTTAGAAAAGTCTTTCATGAGATTCACAGCTTTGCCTCTTTCGGCTACAAAGGAAATGTAAAGAGAGTAAACTTACTGCTGAAGCTGAGGCATCGAGAGAGTGCGTCAACAAATTCAGGCCTCATTTCAATGACTAGGTCTCTGCTTTGCTCAAGCTTCTCTTTCCTTTAAAGCATTGCATCGTGAATCATGTTGCTGACACCGTCGGTGTATAAGGTATATAGCAAATCACAGATCCATTGCCTGTCTAAGCGGACCCAGTCTCTCTCATCAGGGAGAAAGTTGAGTATTCTGGGGATGTCTCTCGCATTATCGAGGAAATCCTGGACTGTAAGTCCCTCTATGTGACGCACTGCAGACACTTTGACGTCTTCTCTTCTGATGTACTATGAAGACGGTTACAATTAAGGAGAGATGCTTACCTCCTTCTTTGCTCTTATAATGGACTTGAAGAAGTATATGTTGGTTGAGTCTGGCATGGGTAGGAAGGCCCGACAATCATGGGTGAGGAAGTTGTAGAGCTCTTTCTTGCTTTTGCACTTCTAGGTTAGTTCTTAAACATTGATGCCAGTAAGTTACGCTTGGTTCATTCAATTCTAATAGGAGGGTGCCATCAGCCGTTTTAAATAGCCAAATATTGGCTCATGAAGGCAGCACTGTTACTATAATGAGATAGTCATTTTCCATATTATGAAATGCCTTCAGCATGATCCCATTTCCGCATGCGGATTTCCTACCAGCACCAAAGTAATACATTATTAGTATATTAAGCACTGAACTTATGGAATCAAGTTCTAAAAGAGATAGTCTAAGCAGGTGGAATTTTTCCAATAAGAGGAAGAAGATAAAAATTCTCGTAGTTCAGATAATGAGCGAAGCTCAGGTAGTGAAACAGATGATGAAATGAATACTGCAGATTACATAAGCACAAATATGTTATACAAAAGGAACATTACAGTTGCTGATGTTGAGATAGAGACAGTTAGCAAAAGGGAGATGATTAATTACTACTATGAACTTGAGGATTCATTAGAATCGTTAAATTTCAAAGGCTTTATTATTGATCCTAAGGAAACTTATAGAGTAAGTAAACTAGGAGGATTTAAAGAATCGTTGCTAGATAACCACTAAATAGAGACTCTTGGCCAAATAACACTTAAAATCTACACTTATTATGCATAGTCCGAATCAGAACAGAAAGTATTAGAGAACCATAAAATGAAAGACTCATTTCCAATCTTTGGATAGCACACTTAGCTTTAAGCTATAGTCCCCCGAAGATAACTCAAGATCATGAGGAAAGAAAAGGAGCAGCAGCAAAAAGATCTAAAGATGGCTCAGGAATCTTAAGACTTAGAAAGTCTGAAAAGCTAAACTGCTAGCAGATTATGAACAGGCTTGGCATTTCATATTATAAGTTAAGAAGGTGCCTTAACAATCCCTTAAGGAAGGCAAACTTTTAGAGTCTGAAGTAAGTTAATAGAGGCAAGTATAAGAAGCTGTACAGCAGAGCTCGCACTCATATAGTGAATATGCTTACTTATGACTAAGTGCCTATCCAAATATCAGATATACAAAAAAGCTTAGAGTAAAAAATCCAGCTTCACTGTTCAAAGTAGATGATTCGAAGGTTCCTTAAGAATGAACTAATGATGACATATAAGTAAGTTAAGTCGATAACGAACCTTCATAATAATAACAGCAGTAAGCTCCAACGCTAGTATGTAGCATAACAATTCATACTCTTTCTAAGTGAAGGCAAGAGAATTATTAATATTGATGAATCAGTATTGAACTAGACTGATGAGAGAAGAAGAAGCTGGACAGCTCCCTATGTTAAGAACAGAGTAACCAAATCTTAAAGGCTTAGTCAAATGAACTTGATTATTGGAGTATCGAGTACTGGAGAGTTGTTCTATACTGTGAATAGGGGAAGAACTAATCAACACTCCTTTAAGAACTTCTTGTGCAAGCTTGCACTTACATTAGATGATATGGATTTGGAGTGGAGAAAGAATACTGTTATCATGATTGATAACGCTCCCTATCACAGATCTTAAGAAGTAATGGCAAAGTATGACATGCTCAAATTACCACTCATGTTCCTTGGGCCTTACCATTACAGGTTGGCTCCAGCAGAGCTCATTTACTCCTGGATAAAGAACAGGGACTTGAATCCACTAAATACAAGAACTCAATCAAAGTAAGTTACGATGTGTTTATACTTTTAGGGGCTATTGGGCAGGCTTTATGAAAAAACTCGGCATGAACATAAGCAGAATAAACTAGAACCTTGTTAGAAGGTGCTACTACCATGTGTTCACTGCTGCTTTGGAATCAATCTCTCTGAAAGATCTCTGATAAGATCTAGAGAATTTTATAAGTCAATTCTAACAAAAGAAACAGATTATTAACACTAGAACTAAAGTAAGTTTGAGAGATTGAAACTATTTTAATGTTTCCAATTTTTATTTAATAAAGACTTGAATAATGATTGAAAATTAATGTATCGCTTACTATATAATATAAATAAAAATCTTAACCTTTAAACAAATGTTAAGGGGTTTTGGTTTTTTTATGACAAGAAGCTAAAGCTGATAATTAATAATAAAAATAATTAAATATTATTAAAACTGATTTAGAATTTCATTTAAAGTAAAATTATATTTTTATTTTCTATTTGGCTATTTTAATTTGAATTATAATTTATAAAAATACAAGGCATAAACATATAATAACAAAATTTTCTAGATAAATTAATGATTCAAAAATATATTATCATTTATTTTAAATTTATGTTTAATAAGAAAGTTAAAAGGAACACTAATTCTTTTGAATAAATAAAATAAAAATATTTCTAAATAAATTTTAACCATGGATAAAGAATTGAGAAACACTGATTCTAAAAATATTCCAATATAAATTTAAAGATGAATTTTATAATCAATACAGGGAAACCAATTAATTATATACTTTGAAGTTGTATTTATTTATTTCTTGAATTAAGCAATAAATTTATACTAGAGTTTTATTTCGACTAATTCAAAACAAGTATTGTGTTAAAATTGTAAAGTATTATTTTGGAAAATTCATAATTCTTGGATCTTTTAATTTAGTAAAATAAAAATAAAAATATTTATATAGGATTATTATATTTTATTGTAGTTAGTTGTAGCTTTTAGATTAGTAATTTTAATGTAATCTTCTTATATTTTCAAAAATAAGTTTTCATCTATTATTTATTATAAAATTAAATTTTATATTGAATTCTTGTGCACTGATTTATTTAAATTAAATAATTTAAATTATGCAATTTTAAAATGTTATTTGTTTAATCTAGAGTATCAATTATTTAATTATAATTTTGTAATAATAAAGAAGTTTTACCTTTACTTACCCTACATTTGTTAGTGTGAATTTTGATTGAGGTATTTAGGTTTAACGCATGTTTATTGCGTACAATTAGCTTATTAGGCTAAGATCAACCCTTAATTAGCATCGCCTACCTTCGGCGAACAACCCACAAAGTGGGGGAAATTTCTTGTTTTTTAATTATAATTTTGGTATTTAAAATGCAACAACTAGTAACTGATTCATTTTAATCAGTAATCTTTTGAGTAATTTCTTATTATCCGTCTAAAATATTCCAGGACTGATTTTATTATTTTAACTTTCAAAATTAATCTCTTGCTTCTTTGTAATTTCTAAGTTGAAACTGATGATGATTTCAAAGTATTTATTTATAAAATACTTTTAACTATGGACCTGGAAAATTTTTAAGTTTTGCCACTTTATTTATAACAATTTTATTATTTATTAATAAAAAGTTAAAAACAATTAATTAATAGAAGCTTACAAATGTATGTATGACTTCTAATAATTTATTTATATTTTTATAAATTATGTATGTGTTTCTAATAATTTAATCAAAGCATAATATATTTATAATTTATTATATAATACTTTCATAATTAAAACAAATTTTTATATAATATAGTTGTAAAAAATGGTAATTAAGCCATAATGAGGAATGAGCTGGATTGAGTCACACATTTGAGATGAAGTTCATGATAAAATTAGATTGAGCAAAGTTACTTTTTCCACTCACCGCTCACAGCGTTATTGGTGTCAGCAAAACTACAAGAGATGAAGTTCATCGTGTATAACTGGGTCACTTCAGGGTTCTATTGCAAATCACTCCATCGCACTGTTGGGAAAATGCCTATACTGAATATCAAGCGGCGAACCGCAATATGTCCATTGTCACACAAGCCAGAAAGAAGGAATACGGGGAGTAAATTTTTCCCAAATGTATTTGGGCTAATTACTTTTGAAGATTTGCATCCGGGTTACAAGAAATACACGTTTCCCAAAAGAGTAACATGAGAAGACGATGCATTGGCATTACCGCGAGCAAATTCTGCGGGAGTAACTAAGTAGCCAAGCTTAGGATATTCCCAATATTCATACTCAGTGAAAATCCAACATCTACTGAAACACGATACTATGATTTCTGTAACTAGTTACGGTGGGTGTTGTAACTAGTTACACCGGGTCATGCAACTTGATACTCAAAGTGTCATTGCTAAGTGTACGGGGCTTCTGATATGAAATTATCTTGTCATTTAGGCAACTGATTAAATAATTGCGAAATAGGAAAAGGCTGGCAGTATACGGTGGCATCATAAATGGGCTCGAGCAGGTAGTAAGGTGAGCCGATTAATAATGTGAAGTATGACGACGGTTTGGCCACTAGTCACTGGAGTATGATGTCTACTATTACTGTATCGGCCCAAGGACTTACACGGAGCAATCAGCAAAAACGAGCCTCAATGTGTGATATGATAAATTAATAATTATATAAATTCAAGCTAACTAATCACTGTACAGTGAAGCTGTACTTTATAATTCACTAATTTTAGAATATTATATATACAAAATATAAATAAATTATTAACAAAAACTTTTCTGTCAATTACAAAATAAGTTTGTCTATTATAGGTTATTAGTTGTTAAGATAAATAAATAACTTAAGTATAATTGAAAGAATATTATAATATCTTTCTTAATAAAATATTAGTTAAAATTAAATTAGTGAATTATAAAGTACAGCTTCACTGTACAGTGATTAGTTAGCTTGAATTTATATAATTATTAATTTATCATATCACACATTGAGGCTCGTTTTTGCTGATTGCTCCGTGTAAGCCCTTGGGCTGATGCAGTAATAGTAGACATCATACTCCAGTGACTAGTGGCCAAACCGTCGTCATACTTCACATTATTAATCGGCTCACCTTACTACCTGCTCGAGCCCATTTATGATGCCACCGTATACTGCCAGCCTTTTCCTATTTCGCAATTATTTAATCAGTTGCCTAAATGACAAGATAATTTCATATCAGAAGCCCCGTACACTTAGCAATGACACTTTGAGTATCAAGTTGCATGACCCGGTGTAACTAGTTACAACACCCACCGTAACTAGTTACAGAAATCATAGTATCGTGTTTCAGTAGATATTGGATTTTCACTGAGTATGAATATTGGGAATATCCTAAGCTTGGTTACTTAGTTACTCCCGCAGAATTTGCTCGCGGTAATGCCAATGCATCGTCTTCTCATGTTACTCTTTTGGGAAACGTGTATTTCTTGTAACCCGGATGCAAATCTTCAAAAGTAATTAGCCCAAATACATTTGGGAAAAATTTACTCCCCGTATTCCTTCTTTCTGGCTTGTGTGACAATGGACATATTGCGGTTCGCCGCTTGATATTCAGTATAGGCATTTTCCCAACAGTGCGATGGAGTGATTTGCAATAGAACCCTGAAGTGACCCAGTTATACACGATGAACTTCATCTCTTGTAGTTTTGCTGACACCAATAACGCTGTGAGCGGTGAGTGGAAAAAGTAACTTTGCTCAATCTAATTTTATCATGAACTTCATCTCAAATGTGTGACTCAATCCAGCTCATTCCTCATTATGGCTTAATTACCATTTTTTACAACTATATTATATAAAAATTTGTTTTAATTATGAAAGTATTATAATATAAAATATAGACTTTTACAATTTACTTTTGATCAATATATGAATTCAAGTGTTCAGCTGTAGTTGCTGCAAAAACTATAATAATAAAAATGATGATTGTGATGGTGAATTAAATTCTTAAGGAATGGACTTGGTTAACAATCAATAAAATCAAAAATAAGCTGAGTTTGATTCTAAAGAGGAAATAAAAACTTAAGAATTTACATAAAAATTAGGAAATTTATCTGGCGACTAAAACTTAATAGAAAAATATGGACTTATACCAGACACTTCAATGGATATTACATTCCAACTCTCTCCATTCTAATCCATTATTAATTAGCAAGTTTAAACTGTAAAAATCTAAGAGATTCAACATCTTAATTTTTAATAAATGGCTCAAATTATGTTTGAAAACGTTGGGAATAATAGATCAATAGTATATTTACCTTTTAAAAGGTTTGGGAAAATATTATAGATATACAAATATAGAAAAATTTTATTCGATAATTTAATTGGAACAGGGAACGAATAAACTTTATTTGTATGTGTCTTCAAACAATCAGCAAATTCAAAAATTGGTATAATTGGTATAAAATTTACTAGAAAGACAATAAATTTATACAATAAATTAATTTAATAAGACCATAATCTCAATGTTAAGTTACAAATGCTGATAGTGTTCAAAAATCCTTAGGCCAATAAAATTAATAAAAGTATAATTCAAATAAATTCTAAAACTCATAGTCTCACAAAAACTAAAATGGTAAACGAAATAATTCTTTTGAAGATTCTCACTATAATATTAAGAATGATAATAGAAAAGAAATGATTAGAATTTAAAAATTTTATCTAGGATGAATTTTATTATTGTAAATAAACTGCAAGTAACTTGAAATCAAATTATTTGATCAATCAAAGTTCATTGATGGGCTTAAAGAATAAATCTCAAAATAATTAGAAGATGTTTTAAAATAAAATTGCGAAAAAGCTTTAAAAGAGGAGGAATTTAATTAAATTCTAGATAATTAATAAAATTAAATAAACATAAATAAAGTTCTTATTTAAGAAACAGATTCTATAAAACATTCGAAAATAAGGGAAAACATAAATCCTTAATAATTTAATTAAAGTTATTAAAGTTCGGACTTTGTTACTTTAAATTTTACTTGGGGATAAAAAAGGTTTAATAACAAATAAGCCTAATATTAAGGCAACATTACAAATGCTGAATTATGGAATTTATTAATAAACGATGCTATTTTATGATGTAAAAGCTCAAAATTTTTAGTAATTGTCATAGATCCACCCTGGAAAAGAACAGAGTGCAAGTTTAACTACAAAACCCAAAGTAATAAATTAATCTTTGATTCGATTCCATTTGATTAACTTCAAGATGATGGATTTGTGTTTTTATGAGTCACAAATACATAAATGGAGGAAGCAATAAATATCATGAATTAGAAAGGTTATGAAAAATGTGACATTTTGGTATGGATCAAGCTCAATTAAGACAAGACTCTTTACAACAATATAGGCTACTATCTGAGACATGTCGCTGAGTTTTGTATAATTTTCACAAAAAAGGACCATTTCAGCAACTTAAATCTAGAACTGTCTTGCACTTTCACAGAAACATTATTATTGAGAAGACAAGAAAGTCATGCTAAAAACCGGAAAGATTTTATTAACTTGTTAATCAAATGATACCAGACTATAAATATTTGGATATTATTGCGAGACAATGTAACTAAAGAGACAAAGGGTTTTCAATTGTAGATTAATCGATAAAAATGCCCGAGGAGCTAAGGAAATAATAAAGTTATACATTTAATTAACATATTTAGTAAATTTATTCATTCTTAGTTAAAATTTAATCAAATCACAATAAAAAATTTCATTATCTCATTAAATATCGGGGTTTTGGGGTTTATATATATGTACTCTAGCAACTGATCAATAAAAAAGATTACTGAATAAATTTAAATTAAATAAAACTCTTAAGAAAATTCAAAAATATATTAAAATAAATGGCTTTAGCTTTGAAGAAACATACCACCACTACAACTTCTGCCAAAAATATTGTAGGAATACAATCGATTTGGAAAAATAAATTTAAATTAAATTTATTAATAATTAAAATCATGGCAGTTATGATTCCCAAAGTGACTCAAAATTAAAATCTAATTAGAACTTACTGTTGATCCCGCAATTTTAGCCTGACTTTACTATTGGCATTATTCCAGATTCATGCCAGGAAGCGAGATATTTTGATTTTGAGCTAACTCCCAAAAACAGTTAAAGGGGTTTTTCTCGCTTGAGCGATGATATAGATTCATTTTAGCAATAACAACCACCGTCCTAATTTTAATGCGCTATCCAGAATGTATAATATATCCAGGGTTTGGAGACATTTTTCAAAAATATAACTTAAGGTAATTAATTATTAATTAATTAATTATAATTTAATTTAATTTCCCCAAATTCGAATGTACTCCTACAATAAAAACCCCAAAACCCCTGAAGTTATTTGATTGAGTTTTTGATTGATATAAGTGGACAATTAAAGCAGCTTTTTAATGTACTTTATTAGGGTCTTCATAGGGTATTAGGGTTTAAATGTAATGTATTTGTGAGAATAAATGCGAGGTTTGGGGTCAGTTTATGATGAAAAATATATAAGTTTACTGTTTAAACTGCGATATGGTTGTGATGAATATAATGAACAACTCAAGCCTATACTTAATTACACCTCTATAGCAAAGTTGTTGCATAAATCTCCTGCAACTATCAGGACCGATTGTCTATTAGCATTAAATTTAAAGAGATAACATCTTCACTCTAAGCCTAAGAGACCTTCAAAATTTTCATAAAATCATATAGTCTATCATATTAATGATAAGACTCTTAAGTACTGGGCTCATTTCTCTCTAGCCCAAAGAGCTGTGATGTTTCATCGCTAAATCCCTGAGCTTCATATCTCTGCCTAGTCTTTAGCCAATATTTATAAGAAACATGGGATATCTTACAAGACAGTTAATCGCATTAAGAGAGTTATAGACTATACTGTTCCATTTTAAAAGAGTAATTTAAATTATATATTTGATAAATGCAGAGAGCTTAAGAGAATGGTATTATTTTCATCCACGCTGATGAAGCTGTATTTACATTCAATACCTTTATATCGAAGTCTTGGTATAAGAGGTACAGCAACATCGGAGTTTATGATTAAAAAATTAAGATTCAAACGCAGGCTATTCTTGGAGGAATTAGTGAGGATAATGGACTAGAAACTTATGTTATTCACCCCTCGCTCAATCAAGACTGAACAATACCTATTGTTCTTATAATAACTCAGAGGTAAGTACCCTGAGAAGGAAATAATCTTATTCGTTGATAAATTATCAGTGCACAAAACTAAAGACTCAAGGAAGGAGTTTGAAAGACTTAACATAACACCTGTGTTTAACGTTCCATAAAGCCCACAATTCAATGGAATTGAACTCAATTGGGGGGTTATTGAAAGGCCTCTATAAAAAGCTTCTGCTCTACCACTTGATGCACGACTTTAAGATAGATACAATTGATTTTATTAAGAGTGCTGCTAAGAGAGTCAGCGATGATAAAGCTAAAGTATGCGCAAGAGAAGGGAGATTTTGTGTATATAAATAAGTTTTAGATTTAAGCAAATGAATAAGTTCAAATATTAAATTTGCCCGTAAAGGGATTTGGCTTCTCTTTCTTTTATTCCTCTTAAGGCTTGCTTGGGCCCATGTTTCTTCTCTTAGTGCCAGCCCCTGCATCTATGTTCATCTTGTCTGGCTTTTAGAAATCTTTGAAGATTCTCTTACTCAATTCATGCTTTACTTGAGACTTTCTCTCTCTGTTTAATTTGCTGCGCTCCTTCATTAAATATATAGCAGTACCAGGTTTTTCTATAAAGTTAGAAGTGTAAGCTTACTTGAGATAAAAGAGTGCTTCTGAAGTTCCTAGAGTCACGTCTAGCTAATTTTAATCCCTTACTTCTCTTTTTCATCAGGAGAGATGCTGTAGCGTTTCTTGTGAGCTTCTTAAATAACCTCATTTAAGTACTCAGGTTTCAAAGTTCCGAGAACACCAAAGAAGAAGTTTCTCTCTGGTAACTTATTTAAGAGTTAGAGCTTTGATGGAAGGCAAAGAGCAACATCTGGATCACTCATCGCATCATCGTAGAGGTTTGTAAGAGATATTTCTGGATAGTTAGGTACATCAATCATCTTGATTTCATTAGTCTAAAAGCTTTCTTCTTTTTACATAGTATAGTTTTTAAAAATGAGATCTTTGTTCCTTCCTGGGTTGGTAAAAACAATCAAACTATGGTTGTCCATTAAACTATAAATAAAATCTTACCTTGCTATACCAAGTACCTATAAAGGTCCTTTTTACTTCGAAATTTTCCAATTAATTCTTGAGATTAAATTCTCTTCATTGCATCATTAATAGACTCCATCTTGCTTCCTCTTTCTAAAAATGTTAATAAAATTAAAAATTATGGATATCCTTTATAAGACTACTAAAATTTTACAACCAAATAAGGGGATCCTACTGGAGGTCAGCCTACTGAGCATACGTGGAGAAAGCTGCAATAACTTGCTTCAAGTTTTAGAATTTGACTTCCATTTTTAATAAACTTTCTCCATTAAATTGCTTCTAATAAGGTTTAATTTAGTTAGGTGATGCTCCTAATTTAACAAGAACTTAATTAGGAGGTTAAATTAAAGTTCAAAACCGCATTCGGAGGTCTATTAAAAAAATTAAAACTTAAAACTTTCCCTCCTAATTAAACAAGAACCTAATTAGGAGGAGCTCCTAACTTTTCTAAACCCATTTAGGTGCTTTTTAATGAATAAAATGGATGAGTTAGTATATAAATTATCAAAAAGTATAAAATATTATCCTTAACAATCTTTCGCTGCTTTGATCAAAACTCTTTTAAGACTTTGCCATTTTCCTTCTGGAGCTGTATATAGGCTAAATTTGAACAGCCTGTATAATTATTAATAGTATATTTAAAATGAGCGGTAACCTATCACCACGAAAAGCGGCATTACTTGGAATAAATCAAAAATAGCTTGCATTTATGAATCAAAAGAAAGTTTAAACTTGTGATGCATCTCTACCTAATATGAACCTGAATTTGTATCTCCCTAAGTCTCCAACTTCGAATAACAGTTTGATTAATAAATAGAAATGTAAAGCTAAGGGATTTAATGTTAAGAACAAATAAAAATGGCGGTGGGGGAGGAAGAGAAAGTACCAGTAAAGGTAGAGCATTTTTGTGAAATCTGTGAGAAATTTTTCATATAAATCTGCTCTCAAGCGCCATATAGAAGAGCAGCACTCTAAAAAGGCAAAGCTCTATTTAAAGCATGAGAAGCATGAAGGGAAAAACTTTTGCCCTTTCTGCAATAAACCATACAGCACTCTAGAGATCTCAGGGTTCACTTAGAAAAAAATCATAACAAAGAATTTGAGGTAATAGATCCTGATACTTGGTATAAGTTTATATAAAAGAGAAAGCCAAGGGATCCCATAGAGTCACTAGAACAAAGAGTAAAAAAAGGAAACAAGCTAATGAAAATCGTAAGAAATCTCCCTGCCTCTGAGATTGTTAAAATAACTCTCAAAATATAGGCAATAAAACTTCCTATTCTGAATATTATTAATCTCAATGATTGTCTTGAAAGCTATCTTATTCTTGAAGATAAATTTGAGAAAAAAGTTATCACAGATAAGCAATATGCTTGTAAGATTTATCCTTTCAATTATTTCAAGGTGCTATGATAAATATTAGATGGAATTCGTAAATGAGTACTAGGCTCTTACTAAGGCAAAAAATAGAGACTGCAGGTTTATTATTAAGCTTGATGCAATTTTACTAGCTTAAGATCATATTGCTTTTAGATTGCTACTCTATGAGATTACTCTTAGAGACTATATTTCAGGCTCTAGAAACTCTAGTAGCTCTCACTTATTCTGAATAATGTTTGTTAAGGAGTCCAAGAGTTAAACAAAGCTAGGATATGTGCACAGAGATTTAAAACCTGAAAATATCATGCTTGACTATTTTCTCCTCTTTAAGTGGTAGTTATAGATTTTAATCGGTCTCAAAGAGTGGAAGCGTCTGGCCTTGGTAATGTTTTAGGAACTGCTGGGTACTTTCCAGAAAGAGAAGACTGGAGAGATGGTGACATTAGGTGGGACATTTGGGCACTAGCAGCAATAATAATCGAATGTGATATGCCTAGAAATGAATATTATTCATGTAAGAGAGAAAAAGACTCAAAGTAAAGAATTCAACAGTACATAGATTAAAATAAAATAAAAGGTAAAATGAGAGAAATGGCAGAGCAAATCAATCTAAGACCAAAGCGCAGAGCTGAATAATCAGTAGAGCAAATATAAAAATGGTTAGGAGAAGTAAAGTTTAGAAAGCTAGCCCATGATGCTGAAATAATGTTTGAGTGAATATTATTAAAAATATGCCTCTTATATTCTCCCTAATACATTACATTTAAACCCTAATACCATATATAAACCCTAATAAACCACATTAAAAAGCTGCTTTAATTGTCCACTTATATCAATAAAAAACTCAATCAAACAATTTCAGGGGTTTTGGGTTTTGAACATTAAAGGCTAGTCTGCTGCAAGCGTGGGATCTAAGAAACAACAGATTGAAGAAAAACTGGAGGGAGAATATTATTTAAGTTTCAGTTTTTTGTTCATGAGTGCTCTCTTACTAAAGATTTCTCAGAATTTATTTACTTAATTACAATTTTAAGATTTCTTTTTAAGTTAATTTTAGTATGAACCAATAAGCAAAACTGCTAATAATATTAACTTTCGTATTAAAATTTGATTGATAGGATAATGAATGAACTACGGAAGAAATACGAAAAATAGGGCAATTACACTAAAGCTAAGATTTTGAAATACAAATTTGATACACTCTCAAATTAAGAGCAGCAGAGATAGCATGTTAATATGCGAATGGCTTAAGATAGGGAATTGCCTACTGTATAGAATATAAACCCGAATTAAAACTTATATTTAGCAATTGGTTATTTATTTCCCTAGATTTTGTTAGTAAGGCATAATTAACTCCCAAAATATGTATCTAATCAATTATTCTCTTATACAAAATGAAGAAAAGAATATTATGTTCATTGAATGGTTAGAAATTGCAGTTTAACAAATTCGCAGAGACTTGGAATAAATATATGGGTAACTTGAAGGCGGAGCTTTTGAAAGTGTTGAATGATTAAAAGAAAAGCATTTAAGAGAGATTTACAAATTAAGTTATTTCCATATTTTATTGAGATATTAAAAGATTGAAATTATAATACGATTTTGATAGATCTAGTAGTTGCACGAGAGAGTTCGCTTAGATTTCAATATAAAATTCAAGTGGTCGAGAGAATTAATGGATCTAAGGAAATAAGAAAAGATTTACTTTTCAGTAAGAGATTATCAGAAAGCTGGATAATTTTTTTTAGATTTTTATTGATCAGAAAATATATTTATTGCGTATATTTTATTTGTTAAAGATGAAGACTCCAAGAGAAGAGCAGATAAACTAGAATAAGAATAGAGATAAAGCAGTGAAAGTTAACTCAGTGAAGCAATAGGCCGGTAAGGGGAATATTCAAAAAGAAGCAATAAATGGCACTGGCTACATTCCTTAAATTAAGTATGTATTTCATATTAATTATATAATGAAAAAAATATTCTTATTTTTATGATTGTTAAAACGCATATAAAGAGATAGAGAGGAGTAAATTAAGCATAGATAAGATGATTCCAAACACTTAATGTAGAGAAACACTAACTTACTCAAAGATATGGTGATTAAGCAAACTCAAGATCAAAGAAAGACTTTTGATGATTTTAATATAATAAATACTAATTTTCCCTTTATTAAGTTCATATTTATTAGTTAACTATTCATTTTCATTTTAGTATATATGATTTAATTCAAATCTATAAAAAAAAGACTTAACAATTCCTTAAATTTGCATTAGGTAAAAGAGAAAACAAAACAGAAGAGGAAATCAAAGATATGGTTAAAAACTCAAATTATCAGCCGAACGTAGATTCTTTGATGTCCAGGATAAATCGAAAATATAACCCTAACTAAAGCTAGTATAGAAATTCCACCAGGATGAGATTAAATACCTAAGATTCAAGAATGACATCGACTATTATTTTGCTTATAAATTAAGATTTAGTGCTCTTAAAATCTACTTTTATTTTATTTAGTATAAATTCGACTAAAAATGCAACTGGTAGATTTATAATGTCTTTTGTCTTTAAATTTCCTACTTAAATGCGTAACTCTGATAGAAATAAAAGCTTGATTTTAAGAGCAAGAGGTGCCTAAAATCGAACAGCTATACTTGAAGAAGTTAAATTAATATATTTTCTATCCCCTTCAGTAATATTTTTAAATATTGTTTAGAGTGTTTTTAATGGCTTTAAGAAGTTAATACAGCAATGAACGATATAAATATTTTTAGAGATGGCTAGCCAAAGAATTAAATAAATGGAGGTAACCAACTTAATGGGAACTAATAAACTAATATCATAAAGGGAGGCAGTATAATAAAATCATAATAAATTGGAGGAGGTTTATATGCTGCTAAACCCCTTTAGTATATATTAAAACTAGTTAATATTTTATTCATATATGAGTGAATAATTATTCTTGGTTGGATTTAAAGAAATTTAATAAAAAAGAAATAGTCAATTTTCTTATAATTTAATTTCAAATTAAAAGTTCTTATCTAATAAATATTTAACTTTAGCTTGGAAAGTTATATTTTATATTGCCATTCATCATTTTTTTCGTTAAATTAATATTTGACCTCTTATAATTTTTAATCTATTTAAGCTCTCTAGGTTTTAACAATCAAACTTAATATGCAACTGGTAAATTTATTCTATCAAAAATTAAACAGTAAAGTAAATATTAATATTTAATTGTTTAAAATTATTGAAATAGCTGGTTTTTGTTTAATTTAAGTACGTGTGTTAAATAAATTGGAGGTTTTTGAGGAAATAAATTATATTAAAAAGTAAAAATAATAATTTTAGTAATAATGTAAATTATCTTACTTAAATAATTATGCAAGAGTTAATGTTTTAAAATGCCTTAATAATTCTTAATGAATCACAAAACATTAGAATTAAACTCTCAGCATATCTAAATATTTTACAAAAGGTAAATTTAATTTAGTTAATATTAAAAAATTAGAATATTAATTAATTTAGCATTTACAATATTCAATTTTCCCACACTTTTTATTATCATTCACCTAAATATTTAAGTTTATATCTTTCACTTTCTGAATCATAAAAGCTTGAACTCTGGGGCATCTTGTTTGTGAGCAACGAAGACTGTCTCAGTGATGTATTCTGGCTTAGCCTTGAACTCCTCAGACATTGTGGTTCTCATAAATCCCAACTTGACAAAGCCTCCGTTCAAGTCAGCTAGCATAAGAAGTGTGAAAGCTGAGACAGCTATTAATTTTATTCTTAAGGATGAACCTTTGAGGGTCTATAGTAAAAATGGTTATTTCAATCAATATTGAGAGTTATTTTTAATGATTTATCATGTATATTATGCAATAAAAAATTGCGAGAGTCAAAACCCCAAAACCTCTTCAGTAGTTTGATTGAGTTTTTGAATGATATAAGTGGACAAATTAAGCATACTTTATTAGGTTTTAAATATGGTTTATGCAGGGGTTTAATGTTTAAATGTAATGTAAATTAGTGTGTTATACAGGTGTTTTATTTTTATTATTCACTCAAACAATACTTTTGCATCATGAGGCAACTTTCTAAACTTTATTTCTCCTATCTAACTTATAATTTAATCTATTGTATGGTCAGCTCTGTGACTAGGCTTAATGATTATCTACTCAGCCATATCTTTCATTCTACCTTTTATCTTATTCTACTCTAGATATTGCTGTACTCTCTGCTTTGAATCTTTCTCTCTTTTGCAGCTATAGTAATCATTTCTTGCCATATCGCATTCACAAATTATTGCTGCTAGAGCCCATACATCTCACTTAATATCACCATCTCTCCAGTCCTCTCTTTCTGGAAAGCATCCAGGAGTACCATACACGTTGCCAAGTCCTGAAGATTCACCTCTCTATGATCTATAGAAATCTATTTTTACTACTCTGAGAGGTGAAAAGTTCAAGCCTTATATTCTCTGGCTTCAAATCTCTATGAACATATCCTAAAGTGTGCAGCTCTTCAATGCCTTTGCAAACGTTTGTAAGAATAAGAGGGAACTACTTTGGTATCCTTTAGTCTTAAATGCTCTTAAAGTCATTTAGTATAGAGGAAGACGAAAAGCTACATGAGCTTGAGCAATCAGAATAGCATCGAGCTTTATTATAAATCTGCACTAACTATCTCTTGACTTAGTAAGTGCTTGGTGTTCATTTACGAATTCCATTTGATACTTGTCATCGCATTTGAAGTAGTTGAACGGATATATCTTGTATGCGAACTACTTATCTGTTAGGACTTTCTTCTCAAACTTATCCTCAAGTATAAGATAACTTTCCTTACACTCTTTAAGTTCAATTATATTTAATATTGGAAGTTTAAGTGCATGCATCTTAAGAGTGATTTTTACTATCTCTGAGGCTTGGAGGCTTCTTCCTGCTTTAATAAGTTTATTTTCTTTCTTTACTCTTTGTTCCAAAGTTTCTAAAGGGTCTCTTGGCTTTATTTTTTAAAGGAAGACATCACCAGTCTCTGGATCTATTACTTCAAACTTCTTGCCATGATGGTTTTATAGATGAACTTTTAGATCCCTTGAATGATTGTATTATTTATTACAGTAAGGGCAGAAATATTTTCCATCTATCTTATCATGCTTAAGATAGAGCTTGGGTTTGTTAGAATGCTGCTCTAAGATATGGCGCTTTAGAGCAGATTAATAAGTGAAGTTCTTCTCAGACTCTTCACATGAATGTAATGCTTTTATTTCTTTTTTCTCTTTCTCCTCTTCAACCATTTTCATTGGAACTTCGCATTGAATTTCTTAGCTCTGCATTTCTATTTAACAACTGAATTGCTATTCAAAGTCTGATACCTTAAGTTAGAAAATTTCAGGTTCGTACTAGGTAGAGGCATCACAAGTCTCAAGTTTCTTTTGATTCATGAAAGAAAGTTGTTGCTGGCTAATGCCAAGCAATGAAGCTTTTATAAGTAAGTTACCGCTCATTTTATAAATACTATTAATAATTATACAAGCTATTTAAATTCTACCTTTATACAAGAGTACGAGCATATCCTCAAAGGTTTAGAGAGGTTTAATGAGAACAGAATGTGAGAAATAAGATTTATATTTCTTAATTTTAGTGATAATTTATATACTAATTCATCCATTTTATTCATTAAATGCACCAAATTGTGTTTTGTAAAGTTAGGTGGTGCTCCTAAAGCTGTTCATATAAATTTAGGAGGGGAGGTTTTAAAATTTAATTTTTTTAATGTACCTCCAAATACGGATTTGAACTTTAATATAACCACCTAATTAAGTTTTAAATAAATTAGGAGCACCACCTAATTAAATTAGTCATTATTCGGAGCAATTTAATGGAGAAAGTTTGATAAAAATGGATGTCAAACTCTGAAACTTAGACAAGGTTCCTCCATCTTTCTCTATATATGTGATTCAGGTTGACCTTCAGTTGGATCTCTCTATTTAGAAGTAAAATTTTAGTATGTTTAGAATGGATATCCATAATTTTAAATTTCATAAACATTTATAGAAACTGGAAGCAAGATGGAATCTATGAATGATGCAATGTAGAGAATATAATCTCAAGTTTAATAGGAAAATTCAGAAGTAAAGAAGACCTTTACAGATACTTGGTATAACAGGGTTAGGTTTTATCTCTAATCAATATAATTTTTATAGATGGACTCTTCTTGCCAACTTAGGAGGGTACAAAAATTTCATTCTTAAAAGCCTAACTAAGTGAAGAGAAAAAACTTTTAAGTCTAATGAAATTAGGATGATAGAAATACCTAACTACCCAGAAATATCTGTGACAAATCTCTATGATGATGCTATGAGTGATCCTGATGTTGCTCTCTACTTACCATCAAAGCTATAACTCTCTAATAAGTTGCCAGAGAGAATCTTCTTCTTTGGTGTTCTTGCAACTCTGAAACCTGAGTGCTTAAATGAAGTTGTTTAGGAAGCTTACAAGAAACGATACAGCATCTCTGCTGAAGAAAAAGAGAAGCAAGGTATTAAAATAAGTGACACCTGGCTGTAGGAACTTCAAAAGCATCCTTCATCTCAAGTAAGCTTAGTCTTCTAACTTTATAGAAAAACCTGGTACTGCTATATACTTGATGAAAGAGCGCAGCAAATTAAACAGAGAGAGAAAGTCTCAAGTAAAGCATGAACTTAGCAAATGACTCTAACAGGATTTATAAAAGCCTCGAGATGAACATAGACGCTGGAGCTGGCACTAAGAGAAGAAACATAGGCCCAAGCAAGCCTTAAGAGGAAGAAAAGAAAGAGAAGCCAAATCCCTTTATGGGTTAATTTAATATGTGAACTTATTCATTCGTTTAAATCTAAAACTTATTTATACACACAAAATCTCCCTTTTTTTGCTCATACTTTTGCTTTATCATCGGTGACTCTTTTAGCTGCACTCTTAATAAAATATACTGTATCTATCCTCAAGTCGTGCACCTAGGGATAGAAGTAAAAGTTTCTTGTAGTGGCCTTTCAATAATCCCCAATATAATTCAATTCCATTGAACTGAGGACTGTATGGAACATTAAATACAGGTGTTATGTTTAATCTTTCATATTCCTTCCTTGAGTCTTTAGCTTTATGAACTGACAAGTTATCAACGAACAAATTTATCTCTTAGTCAGCATACTTGTCTCTGAGTTATTGCAAGAATTCAATATATTATTCAGTCTTTATAGAACGAGAGTGAATAACATAAGTCTCGAGGCCACTATCTTCACTTATTCCACCAAGAATAGCATGAGTTTAAATCATAACCTTTTGATCATATACTTCTATGTTGTTATATCTCTTATACCAAGATCTTGATATGAAAGTATTAAAGGTGAATACTGCCTCATCAGCGTGTATGAACTTTATATTATGCTCTTAAGCCCTCTGCATTTAATCGAATATATAATTTAAATTATCCTTATAAAATGGAGCATTAAAGTCAATCACTCTCTTTATAAAATTGACTGTCTTGTAAGATATTCCATTCTTTTTATATATGTTCACTATAGATTAAGTAGAGATGTATAGTTCAGGAAATTGTCGATAAAACATAACAGCTCTCTATGCCGGAGAGAAATGAGCCCAGTATTTAAGAGTCATATCATTTATAAGATAATCGATATGATGCTGCTAAAATATTAAAGGTCTCTTAGGCTTAAAATTAATGTGCTATCTCTTTAAATTCAATGCTAATAAACAATGAGACCTCATAGTTACAGGAGATTTATGGAGCAACCTTACTATAGATGTGTAATTAAGAATATGTCTGAGTTGATCACTATAATTATCACATTCATAACGCAACTTAAATAATAAATCTATATACTCACTGTCATAAACTGACCCTAAAACTCGCATTTACTCACTTAAATTACCAATATTTAAACATTAAACTCCTACTTAAACTCTATAAAAACCCTAATAAAGTATTCTTAATTTGTCCATTTATATCATTCAAAAACTCAATCAAACTACTGAAGAGTTTTGAGGTTTTGAGTGTGAATGAAATTCCTTGAAAAAAATAATTAAAACTTATCGATTGCATAAAATGAAAATCAAAGAGAATGCATTTTATGTAACCAGTTCTAATGTAAATATTATACTGATCTTTAATAAAATTCTACTTTATTCTTACCTCAAGCTTTTTAAGATTGAGTTTATTCTTAAGAATATGAGCATTGTGTGCTAGTTTGTAAGCAGTGTTGGAATCCATATTTACTCAAGATTACTTCTTTAATCTATTATTATTAACTAATTTAATGCTCTTTTATTCTATGTGTGAATGACCCATTAAAAAATCTCATTTAGTAAACAAAAATGTTGACTTAATAATATTTTTTGGAGAAGAATTGTGATATAAACAGGAAAAAATCTGCTATTTAAAGAACTTAGAAGTGATTAATACTGAGGATAGAATCAACATATAAGTATAGAGTGAGAATTTGATTTTTAACAATTTTTTTGATTTTCATCATTTAAACAAATTCTAAGAGTTGGATGAAATGTTTTGATTTAGAGAAATGCAAGTGAGGCTTAAAAGTCTCAATTCTCGTCAGTACGAGGGGTAGTCGATGGTACTTACCTGTAAATTGTGAGTGAGTTGATCACGATTGGTACTCCACAGGCTGTGGCCATCTTGCATTGGCGCTCTATCAATACCAAATTCACGATTGCTTGTTTGTCACTTAATCCCAATTTGATGGAGTCTTTATCAATAAATTTTATATACTAATGACAATTATTTCACCATTAATATGATTTTTTAATACAAAAAAAAACTGAAAATCATGTGAAAATGTATCTATTATTGTGAGACGTAGAGAAAGTATGCCTTAACTGAAATATTTGAAGGAATTGTACTGTGGAAAGGTGTAATGACTTGAGTTGACTGGATTTAATCGCCGAGCTGAGCTAGAAGCTGCAAGATGCGACCAACCTTTGAGGTCAACGTCTAGTTCAAACTTCCTTGTTAACAAGCTTTATCTTAGCTTTTATTATCATTCAAAAAAATATTTTATTCTTAATAGTTTTAAATATCAATTATTAACACGAAAAATTTAAATCTTTTTAAATCCTTTCTTTATCACGAAATGCCTTCTCAAATTTTTTCCTCATCGAAAAAGAAAGTTTATCTTCAAAATTATTAAATTATTATTCTTTATATCCTTATATCCATATAAAAGTCAAATTATTTATTAGTAATTTGTATGGATTTAGATCCATTTTAGAGATATCCACGTTAGTTCAGAAATGTAAATATATTCATTAGCTTAAACTAAAAAATTAATATAAATTAAATTGCTTTTACAATATCAAGAACAAATAACTATTATTTATTTTTAATAATTCTAATATTGATAAAATACAATTGAATCGGGGAAATGTAAAAATAAAAATACAAATTTAAATTTATATATAATTACTGCTGATTTACTATGCTTTTTATCTTATATGCGAAAAGTAGCCACTTTGCTATATTTTTTACTGAAATAGCAAATTTTATTAGGTTTTTGTGTCAAAATCGATATGCATCATTAGTAACATCTATAAAGCGACCAAATTCTGTATTTTATACCAAAATGACTAAATTTACTATTCGTGGTCAAAATTTCTGAATTTGTATGTATGTCTCTCCCATTCGAGCAGAGTGGTCAAAAAAGTGGCCAAAGTGCATGATTTTAACTCAAGTGTCCAGAATAGTGGTCAGAGCTGAGATTTGCACCAAAAGTGACCAGACTGCATGATTTGCACCCAAATGACCAGAGTAGTGGTCAAAATCTCAAAAAATCGCAGTTTTTACTTTGAATTTGGTATTATGAGTCACTTTTCACAAATATGCTGTGACCAAGCCAAATTTGGAGCAGAGTGGTCAAAAATCTTGAAAATGGTTGTTGCTGGTCAAATTTTTGCAAGTTTCTGTAGTCATAATGCTCAATACTGCAGCAGTACCTGCAAATCGCTGCTGGTCAAAAAAATCGAGCAGAAGTTGCGAATTTGCTAGTTTTTTGCTGATTTCCTATCAAACTGGATAGCATGATGCTCAGAGCATCTCCTCTCTCACCAACCCATTCAATTCTTGAAATATGTGGTTTTAAACCAATTTTGTTCAATTATAGCCTATGTTGTTCAACACCTCTGGTGTTCAACTTGAGTGTATAGTAATTTGGTATATAGCGTTAGATTGTACAGAATTTGATGCCACTCGTCAAGAATTCACACTTATGAGCAGACTTATGCAAACTGCGATTTCGAGTAATACACATGCATTTATAGATTAATTTTAAGTACAGTATTAATAACAGCAGTAAGAGCAGCAGTAATTGTATAAGCAGTAAAAATGACAATGCATTAGGTATAAGCGCTTATAGAGATTTCAATGTATGATGCAATTCTTGTTTTTGAGTAGAATCTCATACAAAGCCATACCTCAGAGTATGTATCCATTTCTTGATACTGAATGCCCATAGTCCTCGAACATCATCCTCGCTCATGTTTTTTATTATTTCTTGGATGCGCTTGACCAGCTGCACTCTATAAGTTTGTTATGAGAGTATGCTTACTTACTGTTAATGTTCTGTTGCTTGAGGTTCTTCTTGATGTATGCAAACAACTATTCGATTGGGTTGAGCCAGGGCGAGTATTCTGCATGAAGAGTAAGTTGACTTTGAAGCGACGAGCAGTCGCA
>ARYC01005211.1:0-16106 GCA_000711775.1 Oxytricha trifallax | reverse complement strand
GTATGCCTTAATAGTCTACTTTTATCAATCAAAAACTCAATCAAACTACTGAAAGGGTTTTGGGGTTTTTAATGACCACTCTCTTCATCTTGACAACATTTGGTTGATTCAATTTCCTCAATGCTTTGATTTCTCCAGGGATATGCATTCATCCCATAAGTAAAATTTCTTCTTCATTTATTTGATTGTAACTACCTCTCCATTTTATGAGTTGGTTGATATAGACACACTTTGATATATTCTATATAATATAAATTCAAAAACTTGCTTACAAACTATATATTTAAAAGTCTAAGGATGAAATAGTATATCTAATCAAACTGAGTGTTTCTGAGTGATCTACATCAGTATCTAAAAAAAAGATTCCTAAATCCTCATATCCTATAAAATTTTCTTCTGACCGAGCGCTCAATTATACCTTTGCATGTATCAAATCTATGAATTTAGTAATGTGTAGCCTTCTATCATCGTTATTGTCAATAGTTGCTATCATCAACTTAACATCTTTTTTCTTTATTATAATTATTAGATTTGGAGTAAGAAAGTGGAAAATAAATTATTCCAACAAATATCTTCCAAACAGATTCTCTGATTAAGTCAAATCATAGCTTTCTGTTTCTCATCACAGTTGACATAGCCATTTTTAATATCTTAAAATTTACAAAAAGTGATACTATTTGCTACTTTATTTTTTCTATGATGTCATGATTTAATTCATGAGATCTTTGTTGGTGAGTGACTTGAACTCCTCTTGGAACATAGCAAAATATTAATTGAAGTTCACCATCGTTGTTAATGTCTACGTCGTCGAAGATCATGACTAAATCTTGCATTTATAAACATGGGATTTCCATGTTTGTTAGCTTGGTATTGAGTAAACAAATAAGTTATAAAAATTGCTCAAAAATTAAACAGAGAAGTAAGTATATAGCAATAAATTTTACATAAACGAACTCTTGTCATTCTACAGTGCCATTCCTGTCGATATCCATGCCTTATACATTTTAACAAGTAACATATTCATTTGATTCATAAATTTACTAATCCATTTGACTTTGGGATCAAGCCCTTGATATTCATCTCTAGCTTCTTGCTTCGTCGTTTTTTAATTTCATAAAAATTATCAATAATTATATGGTAATATTCCTAATGGCAAATGCAGGAGCAGCTCTCTAGAGAAAAAGACTGTAGTTTCTTTGCACTAACACTCTGTATGGTGCCTCTAACAAACAATATTTAAATAATTTTCTGCATGTTTCCTGGGAAGTAACCGCATTCCTTCAAAACCTTCTTAAATTCTTAACATGACAACGAAGCTTTTGGCATTAGAATAATATACAATAATAAAAACCTAAAAAACATAAGCCAAGTTGTTCTAAAAAAACAAAGGGAGGGAGAGTTAATGATCTTTCATGAAGTGCTGAAGATCTAAAATTTATATTGGTGTTCCCTTGTCTAAGTTTTCTGTAAGCTTCTTCTATAATACTGCATAATCTCTTCAGCTATTATAAAATCAATTAATTTTCTATAGACAACTCAAGAAAACTTTAAATACGTTTAGAATTCAACAATTCTTATAATAAAATTATGAATATAATAATTCTTCTTGTTTAAGCGGCTAATTACTATCAAGAAGAGTAAAGGCCAAGTAAATTTTCTTGAATGATTTTTCATTTGACGCATCTTAATCCATTGAATTTAACACAATTATCTAATAATTATTTTAAATTTAAAAGTATATAAGTCTAAATAGTAATGAGGAAAGTGATTTTATCAATTTAAATGACTCAGCTTATATAGAGCTAATTTAACCTAAAGCTAACTAAAATTACATTAATGGCAAAGTCAGGCTAGCTTAATTTGTCTTAAACATCTCAAAGATATCTGTTAAATTATTTTTATATTGATTTAATTTATTTTTAAATAGATAAATTCTTTAAACAAAAAACTATTCATAAACTAAAGGAACCTACTTTAGTATCTTTGTCCCTTGCCCATCTTAGTGAATTCACCTCTGATTCTATTAATAAAACCCTATTCTATTTTAAGTTCTTGAGGGTTTAAGAGCCATGGCTGCTAATCCCACCGATTGATGGAAGTCTGAAACTGCTATTAAGAAAGTATAACCTTATTTTTCAAGGAAGTATGCTGCTATTGCAAAATATTATTTATTAATTATTACATTTGGAATCTTGGATCATAAAATCTGTAAAAATCAAACAATGATTTGAATAAATTGGATATATTCATAAAATTGTTTTATTAATAAAGCAGCTCGCTCATTAGGAGATATGATAACATTGCACTGCCTAAGCCTATCAAGTATTTCATTCTCGTTTGCTTTTAAACTTTAACTGTATTCTATCAGAGTTCAAATTTTTTGCTTGAATTTTTCATCATATTTTATATTGGACTAAATCAATTTTCTACTTAAATTAACAATTTTTGATTTTACAGCACCATTTGGTTGGGTGGACATGGTCAGATATATTTATTTGTTACTAGACAAATAACAATAACTCACATATAAATATGATAAATAAAAATATCTTTTTTATTGTGAAATTCATAGTTTGAATATTTCTTCCAACAGCTCAACGTCTAACAATTCCACCTACTAAGAATTTCTGAGCATCTTTTTCACCTTTTAAGATCTCAAACATGTTCTTGTAATTGTACTCATTTTGTGAATTCTAGTGCAAACAAGAGAAAAAATGATGAATTATTTTTGTTAAAATTTATAGTCATTCTTTTTAAACGTATTTTCTATTGTTAAAAAAGGAATGTCAAATTTTTGCTGAAGTCACGCTCTAGAAAACCTTCGAATAAAATCATTGTGAGATTAGATTATAATATGCTCAAATATAAATCCATTTTAAGAATTATATCTGATCTGGTGTTTCCTATAATTTTAAGTTACTCAATATTTTGAAAAATACAATATTTAATTTTTCGATTTTAGATCAATCTTATAATAGGAAATTCTCTGCTCATTAGTCAAAGAGATTTAACGGTTGCTTGGAACACATGACCACTGCATTTTCTAATCAGCCAAGAACTTTCTATCGTCATCTTGCTGCTATTAATTCAAACTTTGGTAATTTTAGCTTCTTACAGTTTGAACTACTAAAAAAATCAGCAAGAAAAGCTATATCGTTTGATAATAGTTTTACACATGAACTTAACGTTTAAAGGAATTGGGGATGAAATAGTACCAGTTGCTTGGCCTCTTTCGTGTTGAGTAAGCTGGGTGTTTAGGAAAATACCTGATTAAGTTTTTTCAGGTTAACTCAAATTAATAACATATTATTGTAATTTAGATTATGAATAAATTGATATAAAATTTTAATATTAATTAGGATGAGTAGCTCCTTCAAACAATTTTGTTGTTCAGTTAAATTACTATTGCCGTAAATTAAACCAACTAAAAATTCAACAGCTAGAGCTCCAAATTGATCTGGAACGCAAAAATATTTAATTAGTCTTTCAAATAAAAATCATTTTGATATATAATTTGGCAAGTAAAATTATCCTAATATAAATATTTAAACGCACACATTACTCTTTCTTAGTTTACCGTCTTCCAAGAATTAAGTGTAATTAATGAACTCTTTATACTCTTGATATCTCATGGCTCGCAACTTGGCATCAATATCCTTCATAAACAATGATCTGCCTAATATTGCATAAAACGATGTATCTTAATATATTATATCCTTTCTTTATAGAATCATTTTTTAAGAATTAATTCTCGATAATTATGCTTTTATCAATCATAAGTATACGCTTTCAATTAAACGTATAAAATCACAATTAATTAACAAACACTCAGTTACGACTTATGATTCATATATTTTTGCCTTGAACTTTTTCAATAATTTCATCTAGGATTTAATCTTGTATTTCTCTACTCTGTTTATTGGCTATTCTATCTATGTAATCTACAAATCTCTTCAATAGAATCTCTTTGCACAACTATTGTCCACATCAATATAGGTTCTTGAGTTAAATATAATGTAAATAATACTCAATAAATTTAATGTTCGCAATTTGCTTATCATAGCATATTGCAGGTATAAATCCAAGTGCAGCACCAGCAGTTTGAATGTATTCTAAAGTTAAAATATCTCTCTTTCTCATGAACTTTTAAAAGAATGGAATGAAGTCGTTGTTCTAAGCAATCTCCTAGTATATAATCTATTGTAATTCTATTGCTAATAAATTTAATCACACCTTTTTTGATTTAATCGCATATCATCTATAAACTGCACATTTTAATAAAATTGCTCTCAGTTAAAGCTTCAAAATTTCCAAGAATAGCTCATAAGGAATGACAATTATGATATTCTGGATGTATTTTTTATTTGTTAAGTTCACGGCAATGTCCATGAAATAGGGGTCACTGACTTCATCCAAGATTAGGTGCTTTAATTGATCGAGGGCAGATTTCTTTCTGGGAGAAGACTTTCAATTTTTGGATATAATCTAATGTTTATTCCCTCTAAGAAATGGAATGTTAATGTAATTTCATTGTAAATATCAAGAAATTCTAACTTAATGCAGCTTATTTAGTTGAAGGAGTCAAGATTGAAATAAAATAATTAAATTATAATATTAGAAGGGTTTATGATTCATTTAAAATTAAACATTGTAGTCAAGATGTCTTGCTGCATCTCATCGATGCCTTCTTTCAAATGAATCATAAATATAAAAATCAAATACTTTTAGATTTAAAGTACTCAGCTTGATCGATCTCCTTAGCAGTTATGCTGTTTTTACCATTCCCACCATAATAATTTCAATTTGCTGATAGACTTAATTTGTCTAGTTTACTATCCAGCTCAGTTTCAAATGCATAATAGCCTATGCGAAATTAGAAGAAGAGATTATTTATAGATTATATTAAAAACTTTTAGTTATTATGTATTAAGTTAAAAAAATATAAGTAAGATGATAAAATTATTAACGAGTATATTACCATTGTTTGTTTTACCGAATGTTGTCAAATAATTTTCAATTAATTTGGATTATAAATATTTTACTTTTGCAATTTCCTCCAAGCACTATGAATCAAAATGATATATATATATATATATATATATATACATATTTATAGCATTATTTTTCATTATAATGCTGTAGATTAAATTCTAATTTTTTAAAAAATTATAAGAAATTTAAATTCATTCTGAAATTGTAAGGTGATTGTATTCTTCTTATTCGCAGACTGAGTGCTTGTTTTTGAAGTCTGAAAAAGATAGGGGTTTCTAGTCCAGACCCAAAATTATCATAGTTTTAGCAGTAAGCTTTATTGATCTTTCCACAATGAGTTTGCTGAGAATCACGTGTAAACCTGAATAATTTCCTTTCTACAGACCTCATGATAAATATAAAAGATTTATTGGATTATAGGTAAATATTTGGATAAAACTAACATTTTTTCTTTAAAACTTCAAATTATTTATATTAATTTATATATTAATCTCCTTGAGCTCTAATATTTTAAAAGTCACTTAAGAAGCTGTTAACATCAATTTCATTAGGAGTTTGTGATCTGGGGTTAGTATTTTTCAAGCCGAGGAATCTTATTTCTATAGAGCTAAACTGCATATTTTTTGGACCATTTTTCACTAAAAATTTATAGTAATTAATTAACTTATAGCTGATACATTCAACTTACATTTAATAATCCTCACCATTTAAAATTACTGAAGCTCATTTACAAAGTTTAATATTTTCATAACTCAAAATTTGACTTAATTATTAACTAATTTTTATATTATAATGTCCACAAGCCCTCTTCTTGTCATGTCATTTTTCATCTATTAAGTGAGGAAGATCCCATCATCTCCAATAATCTCCACTAACTAACTTTCTTATAACTTTTTCAAACAATTTTTAGTAATTGCTGCAGATGTTCTTTTCTGATTGCTTTATCTATTGAGTAAATCTAAATTATCTGCTTTTTTAACTGTCAAGTGAATCGAGCATTTAATCTAAATCTGCAGATATTTTAGCTTAAGACCATTAATTGCTTGTTGAAAAGATCTTTTAATTATAAATAGTTTGAAAATGCTTAATAACTTTATTATATTTATGAGATCTTTGTTGGTACTATCAGCACCTTAAGTGTAAGATTAGAAACAACTGAAAGTATCTACCCTTATAATATTAATGGCCATGTATATGTCTTCATCCCCCCGAAAACGATTGCAAATTACTTCCACTCTAATTAAATTCAAGTCCCTCTATCTTATTGAAGCTGAATTGCTAAGCCAACTGTGTAATCTTTAATTTTACAGTAAAGTTCTTTGGCATTTTCTTAATGATAATGAAGAGATCAGGAATCTTAAATTCACCTCGTTATATTGGATCATAGTGACTGTAAATTTTTATGGCGTCGTCTTGATAGGTACATATCTCTTTAAGGAAGGTCTAAGAACTCGTATTGTTTAAAAGTTCCTAATTTTGTAATATTTCTGTTAAATAATGCTAAGTGTATATTTAGTCAAAAAATTTATACTAATTAACTTATTATTAAATATTTTTTTTGATAAATTAAACATTAAAATACGATTATATTTTCTAAAAGGCTTATCATGAGACTTGATATTTGTTCATTCGATTTAATTATTATAATTTTCTAAAGAAACCAAATATAAAATGTTAAGACATATTATATTCATTCGTTTGCATATCGGTTAAATTTTTGATTAGCCATTTTTAAAAAATTATAACAATTTTCGGATGCATCACCTACATTTAAAAAGTAGGAAATGCATCCATTAAATATACAAATATTAAAATATATTATATATACTTAAAATGTAATCTCCACAGATTTATTATATAATGACATTGCTTTGTAATAAAGCTAATATAGCTTTTATGAAGTTTAGTAATATAGAGTCTAATATCTTAAGTATTAATTTGCTTCTTAAAAATTATTCATTAGAAACTTAAGCTTTATTTTTTATACAAAATACATTAATCAATTCGCAATAGAATTTAATTTTATAAAGATATTATAAAAATTAATTTGTGAATAAGACACTATCATTAAGATAGTTTCTTGAATCAAAATTATTTCTAATAAAAAACTAAAAAATTTTTAGAGAATTAGTAAAACTTTAAAATGATTTTTTTGATGCCTTATTATATTAAAATAATAATTTCTATAACTTTATAGAATGATACTCAAACATTTTCAATTGTTGTAAAATTTATCTATATGATAATTATATAAATTAAATTAAACTACTTTATAAAATTTAATATGATTCAACAAGGTTTGTGTGCATAATATAAAATTATTAATTTATTATACTTTACTTATCATTAAAATTATTTTAATTTAAAAATAAAGAGAAAGGAATTTTATGTGCAAATCATAAGATATAATCTATTATAAAAAACTAAGGATTTTAACTATAATTTAAATGAGTGATTGAATGAAATATCAGATTTATAAAAAAAAGAAAAATCACAGGAAAATGAATAAATTTTTTGCAAGCTTCCAAGCAGATAGATATATTATTTATTTCTTTTAATTAATCTTTTAAAATACTACTTTAATAATATTTTAAATAAAATAAAGGTCATTTTAAATAATAAGATTTTTTCTTATTGTATTAAAGTTTAAAATCAAGGAATTTCGGCACCTTTTCTAAAAGTCTATGTACAGGTAAATTTTGGACATTTATTTGGTTCTGCCTGGTATACTTATTTGCTTTTGCATAAAACCTGGTGGTAGCTATCCGCTTCTATATTTCATAAAGTCTAAGTATTTAAGCCTGGTCTGTTGATGAACTTATTTAGCTCTTAATGGCCTTTTTTAGTGAAGAGCGAATCCATTCTCAAAAGTTGCAATAGCAAGTTTTCATTCTGTCCCATTATAGTCATATTCAATTATCACCATGTCATCGTCTATATAAGTTAATTACATACCAATGGCTTTCAAAGTTGCGATAAAAATTTCCTTGTGAAATTGCGTTTAAACTCCACTCAAGTCATAAGCCTAAAAAACTTCATATAAGTTAGACAGTTAATTATTCCTCATCTCATATTGAAGAGTCATAAACATGAAAAGATTTATTAAGAGATCTCTGTTGTTAATTGATTCACAGAAATTGCTTTGTACTAGATATTTCTCAAGGATTTCTTTTGCAAAATTAAAGTAAATCTTTCTCTCAAACTCTAGTTCATTAAATGCTTTAATTGAACTCATCAAATGTAACAACTCTTAAGTTTCCTAAATCATAGCCTCTTAACATGATTTGCAAATTAGTCAATAAGTATTTCTGTTTTGAAGCACTCCATAAAATGATTTTAGAGAATTTTTTCATTTTGTCTCTTATCTTTAGAGTTATTTGATTTTTGCATTCAGACAGGCTAGTAATACATATCTGCAAATTCACATTAATTAATAAAGTCAATTTGGTTTTGATGTACAAGGTCAGGATCGAGAAGTTCAAATAATACTTACCCATACTCTTAATTGATCTTGATTTGCAATGAATATTAGCCCCTAAGCAGTTTGTGTTTTTTGTAATTTGTTAACATTAAAAAATCGGACAAAATGTAAATTAATAATCAAGAATCTTGATTAATTATAATTATTATTTCTAAAAATATTTAAATCTACGAGCTAAGTCAAAATTTATTTTATTAGACTTAGCTCGTATTTTATATAAACTCTGCTTTTAACTAAAATCATCTTCTATTTTTATATTTTCAGAAATAATTTATTTTTCAGTATTAATAATCCAATAATAATGCTTATCTTCATTGCAAGCATTATTAATTGGTTGATATTTTAATTTACAAATTTTTAAATAGTTAAGTATAAGTTGGAGAAATGTTTAATGAAAAAAATTGTTTACAAATGATTGTTTTAATTTATTCCATGATATGTTTATTACTAGCATAGCTATTTTTAATTATTAATAGAACACAAGTATTATAATACTCTTTTTTTTTTAAATATTTACTCATTCTTTGGCAATTGTAAGTAATTTTAATAAATGTAATATTTATGTTGCAAACTTTGAATATTGATGCCTAAAAGTCTAAGAAATCTGCTATAGATCTTTAATTGGAGTTTTAAAATTTTCAAATGATTAAAAAAACCAAGAACTCTAATAATTGAAATCTTTTATTGCCTTTGTATTAGAGATTGAGTAAACTGTAAGCTCGATTCTGCCAAAGAAATAGGGCCATCTTTGTTTTAACCAAAACAAAAGTAAATTTCATTAATTTCTTAATCAATAACCCCATAATTACCATATTTCAAGAGCTATCTTTAACTCTTACTTTTAAATGAAATTATCCTGGTTAAACTGAGGAATTACACTAACTAAATTATAAAGGACTAAGTTAAATTTAACATCTGCATCATAGAAAAATCTTTGAATATTTCGTCCATTAATCATTACAAACTTCCATATACTATCATAGATTTTGCTCATAGTTCAGATCTTTGTTACTAAAATTGAAGTTTAATAGCTGTATTGCTACCGAAAAGCAGCTTTTAAAATTTCTCTAAACAACAACCTACATGGTTTAATAGTACTTTCTGCTAGGCATGATCAATTTGCTATCTTAAGCCATTTGATAAGCTTAGCACTTGTTAATGTTTAAACCTGATAATTGCAAGAGATTTTAGAACTTGAATTATTCTTTATTTAAATCAATATTTTGAATGATATTAAAAAGAACTTTTGAAGTTGAGCAACTTCTTTTGCATTAAGCTTCTAAACAGTACTCAAACTATTTTTATTGTCAAAAATAGCTTCTGTAATTAGCTTTTTATTTGATCCAAAAATATCTTTGTGTTAGCTCCTTAATGATTTTAGAATCTAGGTCGTTAACGCTAATTACCCAACATACCTGATCCTTTTCCTCCGAGCGCTGGCTCAAAAGAAACAGAAATATTCAGCACTAATTAGGGTGGATTTACATTATGTTATTATTATTCTAGTCAAAACTTTAAATCAATTAGTTTATTATATTTCAAAAATGGTTTTGATTAGGCTGGTTGTAAGCATAGAGTAGGTACATATCTAGAGGAGATTGAATGTTTGAAATATTTTGACTTTGTATTTTTTGAATCTTTTTCTAACAAATTGTGTCTTTCTCTTACCTTCTTTGTCTTAATCAAGAATACTAGTCAATGTCTTCATCTCTATTTACATAAAATAATTCATTAAAGTTATATATTCTATATTTCTTAATAGATTGGATAAATCGTAAAACTTAATTTTAAGCAAAATTCATTGCATTTAGATTTATTCATATATTAAGGGCTAGATTCCAAAATTACTAAGCAAACCTTCTAATGAAAAATTTATGTGACTTAGCAAATAATATAAAACCCCAAGAGTATTTTTTTGAATTAAGTTGAATTTGAATTTTTAATAAATATAGTATTTTTATTATTATAGAAAAGTTGGTTGCTTTCTGTAAAATGATTAAAGTACTAATATATATTTATATATATATATATATAGGGGGGTCTTCACAAATCGAAAAGCAACCAACTTTTAAAGCCTGATTTGATTAAATTTTATTCTCATATATATACCCTTAATTATTATTATCAATATCGCTGCCACATTAAAAGATGCTGAGCCCAGATAACCAAGTCTCCCATAGGATCATACCCTTCCTGTCCTCCCCATCGGTGGAGCTCGAGCCCCACCTGCTGCCGCCCACCCTCCGGGCCCAAATAGAGCCATCACCATTGCCAGAGGTGGCCATCTTCGACACCAGGCTCCGATGCCTGCTGGACAGCATGTCGACCTACCAGAGATCCCCCAGAGAGATCCAGGACATTGCTACCACTATCTTTGGCCAAAATGTTATCACTCATTACAAGGAGACGCTGGACAGTGCTATAGAGCTACGACTCTCGGTGCGCAAGCACACCTTCCCCAGGGACGCCAACGATGGGAAGGAGGTGCTGTATGACGAAACGAGGGACGAGACCATAGGAGTGAGAGGGGCAGTACCTATTAGAGACGACGAGACAGAGGTCGGAGGTGGGGGCCTCCTAGACAACCTATAGGCAAAAACCCTAACGGCTAATCCATAAACCTCCATGGACGAGACATTGAGACTATCTGATGGTCAGATGGAGCGGACGCCCTCAGCGGGAAATGGCCAAGAATGTGCAGATTCTTAGTCTTGTACTTGATCAGTGGGCTGCCTGTCTCGAGACTTGCATAGATAACTTAACGAATTACTAGAGAAAATAAAACAACCTAAGAAATAACTGATTAATCCCTAGCGGTCACTCAACTAATAACCTATTGACCAACAGATCTTTAAAAAGTCCAGCAAAAGGCCAGCTGATAAAGACCTCCAGGAGATGTTCATTAGAGCGTCTCTCGACTAACGACACCTCTGAATACTACCAGACAACAATGTAATTGCTCAGAGAGGCTGAGCTGAGTGAGCAAGCCTCCCAAAGAGAGCAGGTGCCTGATAATGCTTGCGCTAGACGCTATCAAAAGGTCGAGGGAGTCTAGGCTTAAGGAGGCATCTGATGAGTACAGCTGCTGCCAGCACAAATTCCTGAGAACACGACTGTTCCAGAAGACTAGGTTTCGCAAGCATTCGAGATACTGCCTGCTCTCGCCAGAAGTTAACGGCTATATTTCAACCGCCATTGAAAAACTTCGACCCCTAATGAAAAGGCTCTTCAACTCAAGTGAAGATGCAATGTCCCAACAGTTCTCAAGGCTATTTAAAGACACCCTTCAGACTAATACCTTCTCCAAGCGCACCCTCAGAATGGTGCACGCGGGCAGGGAGTACTAAAGAACCCATCGCATGCAGGAGAGCCAGAGCAGTCGCTGGTGAAAGGGAGGATGACTAACTACCAATATTCTACAAAACCGTGGGGTCCTTAGAGGAGCCCCCTATGGAAAGCCAGCTTCCTACAGGCATGTAGATGGAAGACGAAGATTGTTTGTAAAATGGGTAAGCTGTAGTCTCTCTACAGTAAGAGAACCCTATCTGTAACTTCGTAAAGACAAGCCTTGCTTCTAAGCCCTAATATGCTGTACAAGAGAGCAGAGGCATACAACCTGTGAATGGGCAGAATCCAAGTCAGCCTATAAGGGTCACCAAGGGCAACATGATATATTCGAAGTATGTTGCTGGCAATCTCATCGCTACCAGTAACCTTCGTACTAGGATGACCTCAGTGGTGAAGGCGCTCAAAGGCTACAAGCTAAGGGATGGGAAAGACTTTTGGAAGGAGGTGCTTATCAAGCTGTTTGTAGAGGTGATCGCGGAGTGGCGATCAGTCTTGAAGTCCAAAAAGAATGACGTGAATCATTTCCTGATTCAGTAAGAACGCCTGCCGGATAGTGGGAGAAGCTGGACTTCGAAGACCTGCTTGACTCAGAGTCCAAGAAGCTGATACCTAGGAAGGAGAGAATGATGAAGAAGCGGGACGCCAAGACTGGGAACTCCAAACGCAATGGAAGAGGAATCAGCTTCATGCTGAGTCAACAAGAGAACCTGCAGGACATCATTAGTAGTAGCCTGAAGTCCATTGAGCGACTCACTCAGAGCGCAATCACCGTCTTGTAAGAGCTTAGCTTCGCTCGCATCCTCTGCATTGAGATGATTGCCAGCAACACCTGCCTGGAGGTGAGGAGTATGGAGCCTGTTCTGGAAGGCTCGCACAATGCCCTGGGCAAGAGACAGGCAATGACGAACTGCAGGTGAACATTCGGATGGAGAAGCTGCTTGTGGCTTTGAGACTGATGGAGCATCAATCGTCCTACGTCCTGAATGGCGATGAAGTGAAGGCCAGCAGTCTTAAGGTAGCCTCCACATGGATAGAGTCGCCCCCTGATTAAATCCTGCGCTTCCTGGACATCGAGAGGCAGCAGGCCAACCCGCTGAACGTAGGGTTCATTGGCAAGAGCACCATCAGGCTAATCATGGCTTTGCGAGCTTTCCTGCTGGAGGACGAGAATAGCAAGGAGATTGTGTACGACACGGGGCTGAGGGTGCAGTACTAGTAGGGCAAGGCAGCAGCTAAGAATAGTACATTGGCTGCTAACCCCAAATAGGCAATTAATGGCGCTGAACCAAAGTCGCTGATTGAGGATGAACTAATTGCTACCTCACCAAGAGCTGACGATACCTCCTTGCCACTGCTTGCAAAGAGAAGCCCTGTGGTGGACACCTCTGAGCTGGAGATGATTATAGGAGAGGAATGCATGCTAGTGACAGATGCTCAACAGGAAGACTTCCTAGCAAAAATTTAGATCAATCAGGAAACTCAGTATCCACTAATCGTGGTGACTGCTGCAGCTGAAGCAGTGAAAGACAGCGCAGCTGCGCTTGAGCAGTGACACTCTTCACATTAATACGCTTGTTAAGCTAATAATTACTTTAAAAAACTAACTCACACACACTCACTTGCCATCACACCCTTAATTAAGTTAATTCACTCTAAATCCGCTCTGCACTTATTTGTACTACCCAATCGTAGTTATTCTTTTTAAGGCCTCGCTGTTAGACTCAGCTCGCTAGACTCGCAATTGAATGAGACGGGCCCCATCAATAGCCTTATAAGGGAGTGAAAGAAATGCTTGGGTAAGTTTTTTTCATTAAATAGTTATATTCGTATAGGATGCTGAGCAGTTGGAGCAATGACAGGAAGCAATATCTCATTAGCTTCAAAGCAAACTCTAGGGCTCTTTACCTGACGCTAGTATAATAGCTTGAAAGCTCGTGAAACACCCTAGAATCAGGATCTCAGATGTTGTACTGCATCTTATTGAGGCTCTGGCTCCCCTGAGCGGTTTGGTCATGTTGGGTGCTTTGCATCAAGTTCTACACACCCATGTTGAAGCTGCGGTTGTGCAAGCGACCTTGAGTCATGTTGCCATAATCCATTTTCAGGCGCTTGACTTGCAGCATGTATTCCTTCTTGTCAGCCTTTAATAGGGACTCCTCATCCTTGGTCTCCTCGAACTCTGAACGCGTGCTTTCTCTTTGATTGGGGCTTGAGGAGACCAGCAGCTCTGCCACGATTCTCTATATGAGGAGATTAAGTAAAGCTATGTTGGTACTTACAAGACACATTGAGGCAATTAGCAAATGCCTCTGCGAATTCAGGTCTGAGCTGGACATTCAATTATCGCTGCTCCGCCACCCGAGCCGCTCTGCTCCTAAGGGCTTCGTCTATCTTGGCCTACAGCTGGTCAGGGATCACGGTGCTGAGGATGTCGCCCAGCCACTGCCTGTCAATCTTCTTCCAATCGCTGGGATGTGGCAAGAATTCCAAGCATTGCGAATGCTCCTGGGCTAAAGATAGGAGGTAGTCACGGTAAGGCCTTCCAGCTATGGGATTGCTGATACCTTCACCTGGTCCCTTCGAATATACTATATGAGGGTTGAGTGAGGCTCTCGCATTTATAGCTTACGTTCTTGTTGCCTTTAAGCACGTCACTAAGGAAGTACGAGTTGGTCTGCTTGATGTTTGGCATGTGTGCCTTACCATCCTGGGTCAGGAAGAGATACAGGTCCCGCTTACTGGAAAGTTTGGACTGGAGCTCAAGAAAGTTCATGGATTACTATGACATGGAGAGTTAAAAATTATAGTTCGCAGGGGTGCCTGGAAGGTATTTCTAGAGTAGTGGCTCAGGAAGACCTACTAGATCTGTATAAGATTGCTTCCTAATGCTACTTAGTTAAACTTCAATAGATTCGAGGAAATCTCTAAATGAATTCGTAATAGCCTTTGAAGAAATCTGTAACTCGTGGTGGTAGAAATCTGGGTGCCCCTCGATACATACAGCAGCGCTTGTGTATGTTACTTCGCGTAGCGACCTCGCCGATGAAGGGTGCTCCAACGTCTCTGAAGAGGAGAGTGAGCACTAATACCCTGCCCTTGCTACCACTAGCGCTCCTCCTGGGGCCAAGCCATCAAAGGATGTTCAGGTCTTGCGCAGCCCCCTAGTCGAGCAGCCATTGTCGACTCATGAAGAGTCCTGATGTCCGAGCACTCCTCTACTCAACTCGTGGAGCAGCTGAATGCCTTCCTGCTTACTTATGGGTAAGCGCCCAATGCCACTCAGTACCCATTGCTTGATCCCCGCGCCCAGGTATCGCAATTCCTCAAGGCCAATGCGCAAGAGGCGAGCTTCCTCCCAGGTGACGAAATCTGTAGACTCGCCTGTCTTGTGAGAGACTGGGCATTCCCCGATACGGCAGTCTCGAGTGAGAGTTTAGGTTAATTAGTAGACTGGGAGGCTACATTTCAACAAGAAGACATTTAGGAAAGCGTCGCTATAGAGAAATGGTAGGAGTAATTAGCTTCTCCTCATGTAACCCCACCTTAATAGCCTCTTCATGGCAGGAGTCTGTTTCGCCATTTGAAGGCTCTTGACCTTCACAAGGAATGGTGTCGTAAAAGGGAGATGGCCGAGTTCTATTCCAGCCAAGGCCTCAGCCTGCCCTCTATAGCCACTCTCGTGGGCACAAGTCGCTATCATGTCAGGAGGCTACTCCAGGATGCCGCTCACTCCGATGGTAAGCTGTTGCCCGCTAAGCGGGGTCGAAAGAATACGCTGCTCACAGCTGAAGAGGCTGACTCAATCATTGCGCACATTGAGGAGAGCAAAGGGTCATCACCACGAGAGGCATCTTGCAGAGCTTGCAGCAGCGGCTGGGAGTGCGCATTTCCCCCTATCGCATCAGCAGGTTCTTGAGGCACGAGTTGCACATGAGCTACCACAAGATCTCCCATCTCACTCCCAACCACAACAACTTGAAGTCGCGGCTCCAGCGCCAGATCGCCGCTGCTTACTTCATTCAGGCCTCGTGCTCGGGCTTCACGATATACAACATCGACGAGACCATCATCCAGAACACTGATAATCGCAGCTATTCTTGGATCGCCAAGGGCAGCCAAAATGTCCAGTCTTCGCAGAAACGCATCAGCCGCCTCTGTATAACCGCGGCTGCCTCCAATCGGGGTGGCTTCATCTTCAATGTGAGTGTGGGTTACACTAACTCCCACACTTCTTGGTCTTCATGGTAGACCTCATTTAGCATTTGGATGGGCAAGACAAAGACTG
>ARYC01005210.1:0-15877 GCA_000711775.1 Oxytricha trifallax | reverse complement strand
CATTGGAGGTCAAAAACGCTCTAGCAAGTTTGGTTCAAAAGATACAAGTGATTCATATTTGCATCATCTTTTATTTGAGATTTTTACTTTAACTTTTCTTGGAAACCAATCTATATCGTCATAGCTTGCTGGAGCCATGAACTTAAAGTGCGTGAAATTGTCACACTATTGGAGTCCATCGCACCTAGATAACTTTTATGGAGGTCAAAAACTTTCTAGCAAGTTTGGTTCAAAAGATACAAGTGATTCATATTTGCATCATCTTTTATTTGAGAATTTTACTTTAACTTTTCTTGGACACCAATCTATATCGTCATAGCTTGCTGGAGCCATGAACTTAAAGTGCGTGAAATTGTCACACTATTGGAGTCCATCGCACCTAGATAACTTTTATGGAGGTCAAAAACGCTCTAGCAAGTTTGGTTCAAAAGATACAAGTGATTCATATTTGCATCATCTTTTATTTGAGATTTTTACTTTAACTTTTCTTGGATACCAATCTATATCGTCATGGCTTGCTGGAGCCATGAACTTAAAGTGCGTGAAATTGTCACACTATTGGAGTCCATCGCACCTAGATAACTTTTATGGAGGTCAAAAACGCTCTAGCAAGTTTGGTTCAAAAGATACAAGTGATTCACATTTGCATCATCTTTTATTTGAGATTTTTACTTTAACTTTTCTTGGACACCAATCTATATCGTCATAGCTTGCTGGAGCCATGAACTTAAAGTGCGTGAAATTGTCACACTATTGGAGTCCATCGCACCTAGATAACTGTTATGGAGGTCAAAAACGCTCTAGCAAGTTTGGTTCAAAAGATACAAGTGATTCATATTTGCATCATCTTTTATTTGAGATTTTTACTTTAACTTTTCTTGGACACCAATCTATATCGTCATAGCTTGCTGGAGCCATGAACTTAAAGTGCGTGAAATTGTCACACTATTGGAGTCCATCGCACCTAGATAGCTTTTATGGAGGTCAAAAACGCTCGAGCAAGTTTGGTTCAAAAGATACAAGTGATTCATATTTGCATCATCTTTTATTTGAGATTTTAACTTTAACTTTTCTTGGACACCAATCTATATCGTCATAGCTTGCTGGAGCCATGAACTTAAAGTGCGTGAAATTGTCACACTATTGGAGTCCATCGCACCTAGATAACTTTTATGGAGGTCAAAAACGCTCTAGCAAGTTTGGTTCAAAAGATACAAGTGATTCATATTTGCATCATCTTTTATTTGAGATTATTACTTTAACTTTTCTTGGACACCAATCTATATCGTCATAGCTTGCTGGAGCCATGAACTTAAAGTGCGTGAAATTGTCACACTATTGGAGTCCATCGCACCTAGATAACTTTTATGGAGGTCAAAAACGCTCTAGCAGGTTTGGTTCAAAAGATACAAGTGATTCATATTTGCATCATCTTTTATTTGAGATTTTTACTTTAACTTTTCTTGGACACCAATCTATATCGTCATAGCTTGCTGGAGCCATGAACTTAAAGTGCGTGAAATTGTCACACTATTGGAGTCCATCGCACCGAGATAACTTTTATGGAGGTCAAAAACGCTCTAGCAAGTTTGGTTCAAAAGATACAAGTGATTCATATTTGCATCATCTTTTATTTGAGATTTTTACTTTAACTTGTCTTGGACACCAATCTATATCGTCATAGCTTGCTGGAGCCATGAACTTAAAGTGCGTGAAATTGTCACACTATTGGAGTCCATCGCACCTAGATAACTTTTATGGAGCTCAAAAACGCTCTAGCAAGTTTGGTTCAAAAGATACAAGTGATTCATATTTGCATCATCTTTTATTTGAGATTTTTACTTTAACTTTTCTTGGACACCAATCTATATCGTCATAGCTTGCTGGAGCCATGAACTTAAAGTGCGTGAAATTGTCACACTATTGGAGTTCATCGCACCTAGATAACCTTTATGGAGGTCAAAAACGCTCTAGCAAATTTGGTTCAAAAGATACAAGTGATTCATATTTGCATCATCTTTTATTTGAGATTTTTACTTTAACTTTTCTTGTACACCAATCTATATCGTCATAGATTGCTGGAGCCATGAACTTAAAGTGCGTGAAATTGTCACACTATTGGAGTCCATCGCACCTAGATAACTTTTATGGAGGTCAAAAACGCTCTAGCAAGTTTGGTTCAAAAGATACAAGTGATTCATATTTGCATCATCTTTTATTTGAGGTTTTTACTTTAACTTTTCTTGGACACCAATCTATATCGTCATAGCTTGCTGGAGCCATGAACTTAAAGTGCGTGAAATTGTCACACTATTGGAGTCCATCGCACCTAGATAACTTTTATGGAGGTCAAAAACGCTCTAGCAAGTTTGGTTCAAAAGATACAAGTGATTCATATTTGCATCATCTTTTATTCGAGATTTTTACTTTAACTTTTCTTGGACACCAATCTATATCGTCATAGCTTGCTGGAGCCATGAACTTAAAGTGCGTGAAATTGTCACACTATTGGAGTCCATCGCCGCACCTAGATAACTTTTATGGAGGTCAAAAACGCTCTAGCAAGTTTGGTTCAAAAGATACAAGTGATTCATATTTGCATCATCTTTTATTTGAGATTTGTACTTTAACTTTTCTTGGACACCAATCTATATCGTCATAGCTTGCTGGAGCCATGAACTTAAAGTGCGTGAAATTGTCACACTATTGGAGTCCATCGCACCTAGATAACTTTTATGGAGGTCAAAAACGCTCTAGCAAGTTTGGTTCAAAAGATACAAGTGATTCATATTTGCATCATCTTTTATTTGAGGTTTTTACTTTAACTTTTCTTGGACACCAATCTATATCGTCATAGCTTGCTGGAGCCATGAACTTAAAGTGCGTGAAATTGTCACACTATTGGAGTCCATCGCACCTAGATAACTTTTATGGAGGTCAAAAACGCTCTAGCAAGTTTGGTTCAAAAGAGACAAGTGATTCATATTTGCATCATCTTTTATTTGAGATTTTTACTTTAACTTTTCTTGGACACCAATCTATATCGTCATAGCTTGCTGGAGCCATGAACTTAAAGTGCGTGAAATTGTCACACTATTGGAGTCCATCGCACCTAGATAACTTTTATGGAGCTCAAAAACGCTCTAGCAAGTTTGGTTCAAAAGATACAAGTGATTCATATTTGCATCATCTTTTATTTGAGATTTTTACTTTAACTTTTCTTGGACACCAATCTATATCGTCATAGCGTGCTGGAGCCATGAACTTAAAGTGCGTGAAATTGTCACACTATTGGAGTCCATCGCACCTAGATAACTTTTATGGAGGTCAAAAACGCTCTAGCAAGTTTGGTTCAAAAGATACAAGTGATTCATATTTGCATCATCTTTTATTTGAGATTTTTACTTTAACTTTTCTTGGACACCAATCTATATCGTCATAGCGTGCTGGAGCCATGAACTTAAAGTGCGTGAAATTGTCACACTATTGGAGTCCATCGCACCTAGATAACTTTTATGGAGGTCAAAAACGCTCTAGCAAGTTGGTTCAAAAGATACAAGTGATTCATATTTGCATCATCTTTTATTTGAGATTTTTACTTTAACTTTTCTTGGACACCAATCTATATCGTCATAGCTTGCTGGAGGCATGAACTTAAAGTGCGTGAAATTGTCACACTATTGGAGTCCATCGCACCTAGATAACTTTTATGGAGGTCAAAAACGCTCTAGCAAGTTTGGTTCAAAAGATACAAGTGATTCATATTTGCATCATCTTTTATTTGAGATTTTTACTTTAACTTTTCTTGGACACCAATCTATATCGTCATAGCTTGCTGGACCCATGAACTTAAAGTGCGTGAAATTGTCACACTATTGGAGTCCATCGCACCTAGATAACTTTTATGGAGGTCAAAAACGCTCTAGCAAGTTTGGTTCAAAAGATACAAGTGATTCATATTTGCATCATCTTTTATTTGAGATTTTTACTTTAACTTTTCTTGGACATCAATCTATATCGTCATAGCTTGCTGGAGCCATGAACTTAAAGTGCGTGAAATTGTTACACTATTGGAGTCCATCGCACCTAGATAACTTTTATGGAGGTCAAAAACGCTCTAGCAAGTTTGGTTCAAAAGATACAAGTGATTCATATTTGCATCATCTTTTATTTGAGATTTTTACTTTAACTCTTCTTGGACACCAATCTATATCGTCATAGCTTGCTGGAGCCATGAACTTAAAGTGCGTGAAATTGTCACACTATTGGAGTCCATCGCACCTAGATAACTTTTATGGAGGTCAAAAACTTTCTAGCAAGTTTGGTTCAAAAGATACAAGTGATTCATATTTGCATCATCTTTTATTTGAGAATTTTACTTTAACTTTTCTTGGACACCAATCTATATCGTCATAGCTTGCTGGAGCCATGAACTTAAAGTGCGTGAAATTGTCACACTATTGGAGTCCATCGCACCTAGATAACTTTTATGGAGGTCAAAAACGCTCTAGCAAGTTTGGTTCAAAAGATAGAAGTGATTCATATTTGCATCATCTTTTATTTGAGATTTTTACTTTAACTTTTCTTGGACACCAATCTCTACATCGTCATAGCTTGCTGGAGCCATGAACTTAAAGTGCGTGAAATTGTCACACTATTGGAGTCCATCGCACCTAGATAACTTTTATGGAGGTCAAAAACGCTCTAGCAAGTTCGGTTCAAAAGATACAAGTGATTCATATTTGCATCATCTTTTATTTGAGATTTTTACTTTAACTTTTCTTGGACACCAATCTATATCGTCATAGCTTGCTGGAGCCATGAACTTAAAGTGCGTGAAATTGTCACACTATTGGAGTCCATCGCACCTAGATAACTTTTATGGAGCTCAAAAACGCTCTAGCAAGTTTGGTTCAAAAGATACAAGTGATTCATATTTGCATCATCTTTTATTTGAGATTTTTACTTTAACTTTTCTTGGACACCAATCTATATCGTCATAGCTTGCTGGAGCCATGAACTTAAAGTGCGGGAAATTGTCACACTATTGGAGTCCATCGCACCTAGATAACTTTTATGGAGGTCAAAAACGCTCTAGCAAGTTTGGTTCAAAAGATACAAGTGATTCATATTTGCATCATCTTTTATTTGAGATTTTTACTTTAACTTTTCTTGGACATCAATCTATATCGTCATAGCTTGCTGGAGCCATGAACTTAAAGTGCGTGAAATTGTTACACTATTGGAGTCCATCGCACCTAGATAACTTTTATGGAGGTCAAAAACGCTCTAGCAAGTTTGGTTCAAAAGATACAAGTGATTCATATTTGCATCATCTTTTATTTGAGATTTTTACTTTAACTTTTCTTGGACACCAATCTAGATCGTCATAGCTTTGCTGGAGCCATGAACTTAAAGTGCGTGAAATTGTCACACTATTGGAGTCCTTCGCACCTAGATGACTTTTATGGAGGTCAAAAACGCTCTTGCAAGTTTGGTTCAAAAGATACAAGTGATTCATATTTGCATCATCTTTTATTTGAGATTTTTTCTTTAACTTTTCTTGGACACCAATCTATATCGTCATAGCTTGCTGGAGCCATGAACTTAAAGTGCGTGAAATTGTCACACTATTGGAGTCCATCGCACCTAGATAGCTTTTATGGAGGTCAAAAACGCTCTAGCAAGTTTGGTTCAAAAGATACAAGTGATTCATATTTGCATCATCTTTTATTTGAGATTTTTACTTTAACTTTTCTTGGACACCAATCTATATCGTCATAGCTTGCTGGAGCCATGAACTTAAAGTGCGTGAAATTGTCACACTATTGGAGTCCATCGCACCTAGATAACTTTTATGGAGGTCAAAAACGCTCTAGCAAGTTTGGTTCAAAAGATACAAGTGATTCATATTTGCATCATCTTTTATTTGAGATTTTTACTTTAACTTTTCTTGGACACCAATCTATATCGTCATAGCTTGCTGGAGCCATGAACTTAAAGTGCGTGAAATTGTCACACTATTGGAGTCCATCGCACCTAGATAACTTTTATGGAGGTCAAAAACGCTCTAGCAAGTTTGGTTCAAAAGATACAAGTGATTCATATTTGCATCATCTTTTATTTGAGATTTTTACTTTAACTTTTCTTGGACACCAATCTATATCGACATAGCTTGCTGGAGCCATGTACTTAAAGTGCGTGAAATTGTCACACTATTGGAGTCCCACGCACTATGGAGGTCAAAAACGCTCTAGCAAGTTTGGTTCAAAAGATACAAGTGATTCATATTTGCATCATCTTTTATTTGAGATTTTTACTTTAACTTTTCTTGGACACCAATCTATATCGTCATAGCTTGCTGGAGCCATGAACTTAAAGTGCGTGAAATTGTCACACTATTGGAGTCCATCGCACCTAGATAGCTTTTATGGAGGTCAAAAACGCTCTAGCAAGTTTGGTTCAAAAGATACAAGTGATTCATATTTGCATCATCTTTTATTTGAGATTTTAACTTTAACTTTTCTTGGACACCAATCTATATCGTCATAGCTTGCTGGAGCCATGAACTTAAAGTGCGTGAAATTGTCACACTATTGGAGTCCATCGCACCTAGATAACTTTTATGGAGGTCAAAAACGCTCTAGCAAGTTTGGTTCAAAAGATACAAGTGATTCATATTTGCATCATCTTTTATTTGAGATTTTTACTTTAACTTTTCTTGGACACCAATCTATATCGTCATAGCTTGCTGGAGCCATGAACTTAAAGTGCGTGAAATTGTCACACTATTGGAGTCCATCGCACCTAGATAACTTTTATGGAGGTCAAAAACGCTCTAGCAAGTTTGGTTCAAAAGATACAAGTGATTCATATTTGCATCATCTTTTATTTGAGATTTTACTTTAACTTTTCTTGGACACCAATCTATATCGTCATAGCTTGCTGGAGCCATGAACTTAAAGTGCGTGAAATTGTCACACTATTGGAGTCCATCGCACCTAGATAACTTTTATGGAGGTCAAAAACGCTCTAGCAAGTTTGGTTCAAAAGATACAAGTGATTCATATTTGCATCATCTTTTATTTGAGATTTTTACTTTAACTTTTCTTGGACACCAATCTATATCGTCATAGCTTGCTGGAGCCATGAACTTAAAGTGCGTGAAATTGTCACACTATTGGAGTCCATCGCACCTAGATAACTTTTATGGAGGTCAAAAACGCTCTAGCAAGTTTGGTTCAAAAGATACAAGTGATTCATATTTGCATCATCTTTTATTTGAGATTTTTACTTTAACTTTTCTTGGACACCAATCTATATCGTCATAGCTTGCTGGAGCCATGAACTTAAAGTGCGTGAAATTGTCACACTATTGGAGTCCATCGCACCATGGAGGTCAAAAACGCTCTAGCAAGTTTGGTTCAAAAGATACAAGTGATTCATATTTGCATCATTCTTTTATTTGAGATTTTTACTTTAACTTTTCTTGGACACCAATCTATATCGTCATAGCTTGCTGGAGCCATGAACTTAAAGTGCGTGAAATTGTCACACTATTGGAGTCCATCGCACCATGGAGGTCAAAAACGCTCTAGCAAGTTTGGTTCAAAAGATACAAGTGATTCATATTTGCATCATCTTTTATTTGAGATTTTTACTTTAACTTTTCTTGGACACCAATCTATATCGTCATAGCTTGCTGGAGCCATGAACTTAAAGTGCGTGAAATTGTCACACTATTGGAGTCCATCGCACCTAGATAACTTTTATGGAGGTCAAAAACGCTCTAGCAAGTTTGGTTCAAAAGATACAAGTGATTCATATTTGCATCATCTTTTATTTGAGATTTTTACTTTAACTTTTCTTGGACACCAATCTATATCGTCATAGCTTGCTGGAGCCATGAACTTAAAGTGCGTGAAATTGTCACACTATTGGAGTCCATCGCACCTAGATAACTTTTATGGAGGTCAAAAACGCTCTAGCAAGTTTGGTTCAAAAGATACAAGTGATTCATATTTGCATCATCTTTTATTTGAGATTTTTACTTTAACTTTTCTTGGACACCAATCTATATCGTCATAGCTTGCTGGAGCCATGAACTTAAAGTGCGTGAAATTGTCACACTATTGGAGTCCATCGCACCTAGATAACTTTTATGGAGGTCAAAAACGCTCTAGCAAGTTTGGTTTAAAAGATACAAGTGATTCATATTTGCATCATCTTTTATTTGAGATTTTTACTTTAACTTTTCTTGGACACCAATCTATATCGTCATAGCTTGCTGGAGCCATGAACTTAAAGTGCGTGAAATTGTCACACTATTGGAGTCCATCGCACCTAGATAACTTTTATGGAGGTCAAAAACGCTCGAGCAAGTTTGGTTCAAAAGATACAAGTGATTCATATTTGCATCATCTTTTATTTGAGATTTTTACTTTAACTTTTCTTGGACACCAATCTATATCGTCATAGCTTGCTGGAGCCATGAAACTTAAAGTGCGTGAAATTGTCACACTATTGGAGTCCATCGCACCTAGATAGCTTTTATGGAGGTCAAAAACGCTCTAGCAAGTTTGGTTCAAAAGATACAAGTGATTCATATTTGCATCATCTTTTATTTGAGATTTTTACTTTAACTTTTCTTGGACACCAATCTATATCGTCATAGCTTGCTGGAGCCATGAACTTAAAGTGCGTGAAATTGTCACACTATTGGAGTCCATCGCACCTAGATAACTATTTTGGAGGTCAAAAACGCTCTAGCAAGTTTGGTTCAAAAGATACAAGTGATTCATATTTGCATCATCTTTTATTTGAGATTTTTACTTTAACTTTTCTTGGACACCAATCTATATCGTCATAGCTTGCTGGAGCCATGAACTTAAAGTGCGTGAAATTGTCACACTATTGGAGTCCATCGCACCTAGATAACTTTTATGGAGGTCAAAAACGCTCTAGCAAGTTTGGTTCAAAAGATACAAGTGATTCATATTTGCATCATCTTTTATTTGAGATTTTTACTTTAACTTTTATTGGACACCAATCTATATCGTCATAGCTTGCTGGAGCCATGAACTTAAAGTGCGTGAAATTGTCATACTATTGGAATCCATCGCACCATGGAGGTCAAAAACGCTCTAGCAAGTTTGGTTCAAAAGATACAAGTGATTCATATTTGCATCATCTTTTATTTGAGATTTTTACTTTAACTTTTCTTGGACACCAATCTATATCGTCATAGCTTGCTGGAGCCATGAACTTAAAGTGCGTGAAATTGTCACACTATTGGAGTCCATCGCACCTAGATAACTTTTATGGAGGTCAAAAACGCTCTAGCAAGTTTGGTTCAAAAGATACAAGTGATTCATATTTGCATCATCTTTTATTTGAGATTTTTACTTTAACTTTTCTTGGACACCAATCTATATCGTCATAGCTTGCTGGAGCCATGAACTTAAAGTGCGTGAAATTGTCACACTATTGGAGTCCATCGCACCTAGATAACTTTTATGGAGGTCAAAAACGCTCTAGCAAGTTTGTTTCAAAAGATACAAGTGATTCATATTTGCATCATCTTTTATTTGAGATTTTTACTTTAACTTTTCTTGGACACCAATCTATATCGTCATAGCTTGCTGGAGCCATGAACTTAAAGTGCGTGAAATTGTCACACTATTGGAGTCCATCGCACCTAGATACTTTTATGGAGGTCAAAAACGCTCTAGCAAGTTTGGTTCAAAAGATACAAGTGATTCATATTTGCATCATCTTTTATTTGAGATTTTTACTTTAACTTTTCTTGGACACCAATCTATATCGTCATAGCTTGCTGGAGCCATGAACTTAAAGTGCGTGAAATTGTCACACTATTGGAGTCCATCGCACCTAGATAACTTTTATGGAGGTCAAAAACGCTCTAGCAAGTTTGGTTCAAAAGATACAAGTGATTCATATTTGCATCATCTTTTATTTGAGATTTTTACTTTAACTTTTCTTGGACACCAATCTATATCGTCATAGCTTGCTGGAGCCATGAACTTAAAGTGCGTGAAATTGTCACACTATTGGAGTCCATCGCACCTAGATAACTTTTATGGAGGTCAAAAACGCTCTAGCAAGTTTGGTTCAAAAGATACAAGTGATTCATATTTGCATCATCTTTTATTTGAGATTTTTACTTTAACTTTTCTTGGACACCAATCTATATCGACATAGCTTGCTGGAGCCATGAACTTAAAGTGCGTGAAATTGTCACACTATTGGAGTCCATCGCACTATGGAGGTCAAAAACGCTCTAGCAAGTTTGGTTCAAAAGATACAAGTGATTCATATTTGCATCATCTTTTATTTGAGATTTTTACTTTAACTTTTCTTGGACACCAATCTATATCGTCATAGCTTGCTGGAGCCATGAACTTAAAGTGCGTGAAATTGTCACACTATTGGAGTCCATCGCACCTAGATAACTTTTATGGAGGTCAAAAACGCTCTAGCAAGTTTGGTTCAAAAGATACAAGTGATTCATATTTGCATCATCTTTTATTTGAGATTTTTACTTTAACTTTTCTTGGACACCAATCTATATCGTCATAGCTTGCTGGAGCCATGAACTTAAAGTGCGTGAAATTGTCACACTATTGGAGTCCATCGCACCTAGATAACTTTTATGGAGGTCAAAAACGCTCTAGCAAGTTTGGTTCAAAAGATACAAGTGATTCATATTTGCATCATCTTTTATTTGAGATTTTTACTTTAACTTTTCTTGGACACCAATCTATATCGTCATAGCTTGCTGGAGCCATGAACTTAAAGTGCGTGAAATTGTCACACTATTGGAGTCCATCGCACCTAGATAACTTTTATGGAGGTCAAAAACGCTCTAGCAAGTTTGGTTCAAAAGATACAAGTGATTCATATTTGCATCATCTTTTATTTGAGATTTTTACTTTAACTTTTCTTGGACACCAATCTATATCGTCATAGCTTGCTGGAGCCATGAACTTAAAGTGCGTGAAATTGTCACACTATTGGAGTCCATCGCACCTAGATAGCTTTTATGGAGGTCAAAAACGCTCGAGCAAGTTTGGTTCAAAAGATACAAGTGATTCATATTTGCATCATCTTTTATTTGAGATTTTAACTTTAACTTTTCTTGGACACCAATCTATATCGTCATAGCTTGCTGGAGCCATGAACTTAAAGTGCGTGAAATTGTCACACTATTGGAGTCCATCGCACCTAGATAACTTTTATGGAGGTCAAAAACGCTCTAGCAAGTTTGGTTCAAAAGATACAAGTGATTCATATTTGCATCATCTTTTATTTGAGATTTTTACTTTAACTTTTCTTGGACACCAATCTATATCGTCATAGCTTGCTGGAGCCATGAACTTAAAGTGCGTGAAATTGTCACACTATTGGAGTCCATCGCACCTAGATAACTTTTATGGAGGTCAAAAACGCTCTAGCAAGTTTGGTTCAAAAGATACAAGTGATTCATATTTGCATCATCTTTTATTTGAGATTTTTACTTTAACTTTTCTTGGACACCAATCTATATCGTCATAGCTTGCTGGAGCCATGAACTTAAAGTGCGTGAAATTGTCACACTATTGGAGTCCATCGCACCTAGATAACTTTTATGGAGGTCAAAAACGCTCTAGCAAGTTTTGGTTCAAAAGATACAAGTGATTCATATTTGCATCATCTTTTATTTGAGATTTTTACTTTAACTTTTCTTGGACACCAATCTATATCGTCATAGCTTGCTGGAGCCATGAACTTAAAGTGCGTGAAATTGTCACACTATTGGAGTCCATCGCACCTAGATAACTTTTATGGAGGTCAAAAACGCTCTAGCAAGTTTGGTTCAAAAGATACAAGTGATTCATATTTGCATCATCTTTTATTTGAGATTTTTACTTTAACTTTTCTTGGACACCAATCTATATCGTCATAGCTTGCTGGAGCCATGAACTTAAAGTGCGTGAAATTGTCACACTATTGGAGTCCATCGCACCTAGATAACTTTTATGGAGGTCAAAAACGCTCTAGCAAGTTTGGTTCAAAAGATACAAGTGATTCATATTTGCATCATCTTTTATTTGAGATTTTTACTTTAACTTTTCTTGGACACCAATCTATATCGTCATAGCTTGCTGGAGCCATGAACTTAAAGTGCGTGAAATTGTCACACTATTGGAGTCCATCGCACCTAGATAACTTTTATGGAGGTCAAAAACGCTCTAGCAAGTTTGGTTCAAAAGATACAAGTGATTCATATTTGCATCATCTTTTATTTGAGATTTTTACTTTAACTTTTCTTGGACACCAATCTATATCGTCATAGCTTGCTGGAGCCATGAACTTAAAGTGCGTGAAATTGTCACACTATTGGAGTCCATCGCACCTAGATGACTTTTATGGAGGTCAAAAACGCTCTAGCAAGTTTGGTTCAAAAGATACAAGTGATTCATATTTGCATCATCTTTTATTTGAGATTTTTACTTTAACTTTTCTTGGACACCAATCTATATCGTCATAGCTTGCTGGAGCCATGAACTTAAAGTGCGTGAAATTGTCACACTATTGGAGTCCATCGCACCTAGATAACTTTTATGGAGGTCAAAAACGCTCTAGCAAGTTTGGTTCAAAAGATACAAGTGATTCATATTTGCATCATCTTTTATTTGAGATTTTTACTTTAACTTTTCTTGGACACCAATCTATATCGTCATAGCTTGCTGGAGCCATGAACTTAAAGTGCGTGAAATTGTCACACTATTGGAGTCCATCGCACCTAGATAACTTTTATGGAGGTCAAAAACGCTCTAGCAAGTTTGGTTCAAAAGATACAAGTGATTCATATTTGCATCATCTTTTATTTGAGATTTTTACTTTAACTTTTCTTGGACACCAATCTATATCGTCATAGCTTGCTGGAGCCATGAACTTAAAGTGCGTGAAATTGTCACACTATTGGAGTCCATCGCACCTAGATAACTTTTATGGAGGTCAAAAACGCTCTAGCAAGTTTGGTTCAAAAGATACAAGTGATTCATATTTGCATCATCTTTTATTTGAGATTTTTACTTTAACTTTTCTTGGACATCAATCTATATCGTCATAGCTTGCTGGAGCCATGAACTTAAAGTGCGTGAAATTGTTACACTATTGGAGTCCATCGCACCTAGATAACTTTTATGGAGGTCAAAAACGCTCTAGCAAGTTTGGTTCAAAAGATACAAGTGATTCATATTTGCATCATCTTTTATTTGAGATTTTTACTTTAACTTTTCTTGGACACCAATCTATATCGTCATAGCTTGCTGGAGCCATGAACTTAAAGTGCGTGAAATTGTCACACTATTGGAGTCCATCGCACCTAGATAACTTTTATGGAGGTCAAAAACGCTCTAGCAAGTTTGGTTCAAAAGATACAAGTGATTCATATTTGCATCATCTTTTATTTGAGATTTTTACTTTAACTTTTCTTGGACACCAATCTATATCGTCATAGCTTGCTGGAGCCATGAACTTAAAGTGCGTGAAATTGTCACACTATTGGAGTCCATCGCACCTAGATAAACTTTTATGGAGGTCAAAAACGCTCTAGCAAGTTTGGTTCAAAAGATACAAGTGATTCATATTTGCATCATCTTTTATTTGAGATTTTTACTTTAACTTTTCTTGGACACCAATCTATATCGTCATAGCTTGCTGGAGCCATGAACTTAAAGTGCGTGAAATTGTCACACTATTGGAGTCCATCGCACCTAGATAACTTTTATGGAGGTCAAAAACGCTCTAGCAAGTTTGGTTCAAAAGATACAAGTGATTCATATTTGCATCATCTTTTATTTGAGATTTTTACTTTAACTTTTCTTGGACACCAATCTATATCGTCATAGCTTGCTGGAGCCATGAACTTAAAGTGCGTGAAATTGTCACACTATTGGAGTCCATCGCACCTAGATAACTTTTATGGAGGTCAAAAACGCTCTAGCAAGTTTGGTTCAAAAGATACAAGTGATTCATATTTGCATCATCTTTTATTTGAGATTTTTACTTTAACTTTTCTTGGACACCAATCTATATCGTCATAGCTTGCTGGAGCCATGAACTTAAAGTGCGTGAAATTGTCACACTATTGGAGTCCATCGCACCTAGATAACTTTTATGGAGGTCAAAAACGCTCTAGCAAGTTTGGTTCAAAAGATACAAGTGATTCATATTTGCATCATCTTTTATTTGAGATTTTTACTTTAACTTTTCTTGGACACCAATCTATATCGTCATAGCTTGCTGGAGCCATGAACTTAAAGTGCGTGAAATTGTCACACTATTGGAGTCCATCGCACCTAGATAACTTTTATGGAGGTCAAAAACGCTCTAGCAAGTTTGGTTCAAAAGATACAAGTGATTCATATTTGCATCATCTTTTATTTGAGATTTTTACTTTAACTTTTCTTGGACACCAATCAAAAACCCCTTAGTGAGGTTTATAAGTGCTTTGATTTGTAGGGTATAGTTTGAGTCTTATTGGGGTTAGTAGAGAAAACGCATGTTTTTAATGAATTTAATGAATATTTAATGAGTATTACTGTACTTAATTCAAACAAATTTTATCTGCTTATCTTTGTGATACCTCTTGAATTTAGCAGTCTGTAGTTGTTCTAGTATATCTTCTAATGATTATCTTGGATATGTTGGAGCTTTTATGATGACCATCTCAACTATCTTCTTAATTTCATTGCATATTTCATCTTGCTTAATATGTTTAGCAGCCAGACTTATTGATTATTTCTCATGTTTTGTTCCAAAGTATGACATACTTTCCATATCGCACTCTAAGATAATTGCAGCTACCGCCCAACATCCCATTATACAGAGCCATTTGTCTATTTCTCTCTTATAGGGAATATCCTGGAGTGCCTAAAACCTTAGCTAAAGTCACTATCTCTTGTCTTATTGCTCTGTTGAAATCTATTACTACTACTTCTAAAGGGCAGAGATTTAGCATTACATTTTCTGGCTTCAAATCTCTATGAACATACCCTTGATCATGGAGCTCTTTCACACTCTTAGTTATATCTGTGAGTATCTCATTCAAATCATCAGGATATCTATTATGGTAGAGATACTCTCTTGAGTCATTTCAAACTTCTTGAGTCTCAATGCAATAAAACCATGACCAAGTATAACTCCGTCGAGCTTAGCTAAGTTCTTGCATTATTTTTTCTAAGCCTCTCTCAGTACTATGTATTCATTTGCAAACTCATTTTAATATTGCTCGTTCTTAATGAGATACTTGAATGGATATACCTTGTATGCGAATTCATCAACAACTATAAGTTTTACCTTGTTAGGTACGTCAATATTCAAGTAGTTTTCAATACAGCTGCTTATGTCGACTGCATTTAATGCAGGTATATACATTGCTCTCTCTTATAAGCATGCAATATATATACCATTTTCTGGTTGGTTCATTGACTCAAACCGCTTCTATCTCTTAAGTCTCTCCTACTGCTCTATTTGTGAATCAAGAGAGTTATTTTTTTTAGCAGGTACAAGCTTTTAAGTTTCCTCATCTTTAATCAGGAATTCGCTTAGATGATGCTTTGCATATGTCTCTTTACTTTAGCTGAGTGAGTATAAGACTTCATGCAGGTAGTGCATTAATATCTACCATTTACTTTATCATGCTTGAAGTAGATCTTAGCTCTACCAGAGTGTACCTCTTTGATGTGTCTCTTCAAGCTAGACTCAGTTGAGAAGAAATTTTAGCAGTCTTCACATTAAAATTTTTTTATTTTTCTATTGGTTGCTGTTCCTTATCTTCCTCAACCAATTCAACTTATGTTTAAACTCC
>ARYC01005209.1:0-31423 GCA_000711775.1 Oxytricha trifallax | reverse complement strand
CATAAGGAAGCTAAGCCTACTGTATACTTAAAGCATGACAAAGTTGATGGAAAGTATGATTGCTTTGAGTGCCATAAGCAGTACTCTCCTACAAGAGAATTTAGAAGCGTCTTTTAAAAGCCCACAAGAAAGAGATAGAAGTTGAAGATTAAGACACTCAACTCAAGTTGCTGAACAAAAGAAAAGCAAGGGAACCTCTTTAAGCTGCTGAGATTTAACAAGCAAGCGAATCAGAGTATGTGAGGATTGCACGCAACCTCTTAGCATCAGAGGTCACTAAAATCATGATTAAGATATAAATACAAGAAAATTCCAGTACTAGCATAGATTGATATAGATACTTCTCTCTAAAGCTACCTAATTCTGGAGAACTCCTATGACAAGAAAGTTATTAAGGATCATCAGTATGCTTACAAGGTATATCCTTTCAACTATCTACTTAGTGATGATAAATATTAAATGGACTTTACTAATGAGTATTAAGTACTCACTCAGGCCAAGTTTAAAAAATGCAAATACTTAATAAAGCTAGATGCTGTTCTCCTAGCCAAAGATCATGTAGCTTTCAGACTACCACTCTTTGAGATTACACTCAGAGATTTCATAACTGATCAAAGAAATCATCGATAGCTTGCATTAATATCAACCTAAGCTATACAAGGTATAAAAGAGCTTCATAAGTTAGGCTTTGTTCACAGAGATCTCAAGCCTGTGAGAATATAATGTTGAACTTTTCACCAGTAACAGTAACAATTATTGATTTCAACAGAGCCTTAAGAGTGGAAGTATCAAGACTTAGAAGTGTAATGGGAACTCCAGGTTATTATCCAGAAAGAGAAGACTGGAGAGATGGAGGTTTACAGTGGGATGTGTGGGCTTTAACAGCAATAATAATAGAGTGCGATATGCCTCGCAACGATTACTACTCTACCAGGTGCGAGAAGGATGCAAGGCAAAGAATAAAGCAATTTATTGAAATAACAAGAGTGTCTCAATCAATGAAGCAAATGGCAGAGTCAATAATAATAAAACCAAACTCAAGATCATACATATCAATATAGTAGATAGAGTTGTGGTTAAGTAAGATAAACTTCAGACCACTCCCCCATGATCCAAAAGTGCATTTTGAGTGATTAAATTAGTTTACTATAAATTTCACATTAAAACCTATTATAACCCCAACCCCTAACAAATTCCCTACAAATCAAAGCACTTATAAACCTCATTAAGGGGTTTTGAGGTTTTGATTCATCTTCTCATTCTTTGGAACTGACCAAAAATTTTAAGCGATTGCTTCAACAAATGATTAGAGAGACACAAACTTTGATTACGAATTCATCAATAAATCTAAGTTGGAATTGATAGTCAAAAGAAATTAAGAAATTGTGTTAGTTACAAAGTTTCAAATTGTGATAAATATAGAAAGCAATAAAAGTTATCTAAAAATTATTGTTGATATATCTTGTTTTAACTAAGAATCAATCATATTATATACAGTAATTTATTTAACCTTAGAGGTAGGTTAATAAACTCAACTTGTTCAAGCTTTTATTATAGCTCAAGATTTTTGAAAAGTAAATCCTAGGTTTTATAAAAGAGGAATAAAACATGTTTCTAATTTTTAAAATTCTAATAGTAGTAACTTCTGAGAAAAAGCATTATCTTCCTATGTATATAACAAAGTCAGAATATTATAAAAAGGAAAAATGAAATTTCAATAGTCTTTCTTGAATAAATTCCAGTACTTTGAACTTAAAAATTGTTTTATCTAACGATAATAATGTTAAGGAGAGAAAACAGCAAAGTAGCAGAATGGTTTAAGGCATTTAAAGACAAATATTATTATTCTAAGGAAATAAAAAATTGTGTTAAATGATCGTATTAAAAAATAATTTTATAAGCTTTTAGAAAAGATTTATCACCAAAGTCCAGTTTGATCAAGGCAGCAAAGTGAAACATCAGCGGATCTCTGAGTATTGATATCATCGTTGTTGTCTGGGTTGCAAGCATTTTCATCATAGACTCCCCAAATACCCCAGTCGTCAATTCTCTCGACTTTGCCTACTTGAGTGTAGCCATTGTTGCAGTCACCCCCGCACATTTTGCATTGCTTTCTGCTTCTGGTACACAGACTGAATTCATCGGATGTGGGGTAGTATCCGCCTTGGCAGCCATCATGGAGGATGTTGTATGGACCCCAGTCGTCTCTGTTTACTTTTCTTCCAATTTGATAAGGGTAGTCTCCACCGCATGATCTGCAGTACTGAACAGGTGGCTTGTCAGCTGAACAGCACAGTTGAGGGGGGCCTGACTCGGAGTAGAGATCAGCAGTGCAGTGCTCTCTGAATCTCAACCAATGACCCCAGTCGTCTCGCTTGTAGCCTTCGCCTCCGTAGTTGGGATAGTCACCTCCGCAAGTTGTGCAAAGTCTGCATGTTTAGAATTTCATATTTTGAGCCCATATTTTAACTCAATTTCGTTTATAATTATCAGCTATTACAAATATTAAATCTTAATATTTAAAATCATATTTACTCAAAAGTATTAAATTATTTGTTTTCCATTATTTATAATTTCAATAAATTATAATTTTAATAGGTTTCGAATAACAACATTCAAATAATTTTAAAAGGTTAGTTAAAATGATTTCTTTTATTGAAATATTAACTTTAATTAATTGGGGGGGGTACTTGTTTCAGATCTCACACTATTATTATTTTTAAATAAAACCAAATATTGTCTTACTATAAACAAATTTAAGTATAAAATCATGAATTTAATAATTAAAATTGTTTTTTTAAGCATTCTTGTTTACATTATTTTTAAATATTTATAGATTTATCATAAAATTACTAATATTTATGCTTATTATTATAATAATTTCCACTTTTTAACATATGATATCTTTGCAGGGAAATTTTGAGTCAAGTATTGTAGAATTATAAAACATTAACTCAAGATTTAGATTTTTTGGAATTATTTTTACATAAAAATATACAATTACTTGACTCAAAATTTCCCTGCAAAGATATCATATGTTAAAAAATGGAAATTATTATAATAATAAGCATAAATATTAGTAATTTTATGATAAATCTATAAATATTTAAAAATAATATAAACAAGAATGCTTCAAAAAACAATTTTAATTATTAAATTCATGATTTTATACTTAAATTTGGATATGATTGTTGTATTTATTTGTACAATATCAATAATTAGGGGTTTGAGGTATAAAATTTTAATTAATATTAAAAAAAAGAAATTTCTAATGTTTTTGTAATTCTCATACTAGTATTTGAATGATTTTAATTTATCATCCTTTTAAATTATAATTTATGGATGCACGTTATATTGTAAGCACAATTCAACTATCTTAATAAAAACCCCAAAGCCCATTTTAGATAGATATTTTATTTGCACGAATAGTTGATAGTTTAGGTTTTAATTGAGTTATCAGAGAAGTTACTCCAATTTACAAAATAGCAATTATAAATAAAATAAATTCATTTTTTCTACAAAATAAATAATTATACTTATATTTATCTTGTTTATTTTACCATTAAACTCAATTCCTTTATAATTCTTAAGCTGAATATGTTTATTGAATAATTTTCAATATTATCTAGTCTAATTAAGTCAGGTAGACTACTTTGATGTTTATAGCAGTATTTAATTTCTTAAAAATAGGATGATTGATTATAGAACTTATAATTTTTTGTAGATTTATTTTAATAAATACAGTTCATTATAAGCAACCCTGAAAATTTTTATAATAAGTAATTAAATATAAGCATTTAGAGAATTTTAAATGAGATCTTTAAGAAAAATGGCTTATATAAAAATGAAATATATATTTTTATTGATAAAATATATTTAAAAATTGTTAAAGTACTTATTTACATTAATTCTGATATTAAAATCACATAAATACTTATTTCTTAGAAAAATAAATCTGATAATATTTTTGGGGTTTTGGGGAATCAAAATTTAAATTGAGTATTTTGTTATATTACAATTAAACAAATACCAATTTTTAACGAAAAATACCATTTATAAATAATTCATCAGAATAACATCAGTTGAATATAATCAATTTAAGTTAACCTAGAATGAATTGAAGATCAACAATAGATCCTAAATTAATTGCAATTAATAAGAGATATAATAATGAGAGCATGACAAGGGATTTACAAGTTTTAAGTGAGATTGGATTGATGATTTTGAAAATGATGATTAATTCTATTTTTATTTCATTCTATACTTAATACTTTTCGAATAATTATTTTAGGGGATTTAAATTACTTTTTTCAATTTAAAATAATGTATAGAAATTTGAGTAGTACTCTTCTGATAAAGCAGCAGATTTATAAAAAAAAAGCTTCCTATATTTCTAAACCTCTTAAACTACAACTGTAATCATTTAATTTTGTCATACAGACCACCCTAAGCTATAAATATATGAAAAGTTAATTATAAAAAATATTAAATTTTTTTATGCCTTTAAAATCAAAATTAATTGCTTTTACTTAATTTAAGGCCTCTTTAGTGCTTCATTAGATTATAAAATAGTTGCACCCCAAGGTACACCTCCCCTAAAAAATAAAGTCTCCCTAATATTCCACACTTTATATATATATTCCCAAGGTCTGAATCGACTCACATGGATGGAGGTACATCTGTTTAGAGAGTAGGAAGTTCCTAGGGAGTGAACAAATAGAGAGTGAACAAATAGAGTTGATAATACTCAAAAATTATAAAATAACTCAATGTAGTAATTTAAAAAGCATAAAATAAAGCTTATCATACTTTTATTTCTGAGGATCTGAATGACAGTATAATTTCATTATTTTCTTATTAATTAATATTAAAATTATGGAAAAACTTAATGTAAAAATTTTCTGCATCCCCCAAGAGAGATTACCCACAAATTTGAAAGATATTTTTGAATTATTTTTAAGATATAATTAAAAAATTTTGAGCCCATCTCTCATAAGCTGCCACACCGTAAGTATCGTAGTAGTTTTATTGAGTTGTTGCTTGAGATATTTGTGCTATCTTTTAGGTGTCAGTATCAGCAATTACGACTTCTGGGTGTATATTTTTGTAGTATTTGGCATTAACCCAGGAGAGAGAATATAATGCGTTTGAAAGCAATAACATCAAGCCGTCGCCAACAAATTGTACTCTAGTCTTTAATATTATTTAATAATTTAAAATGAAAACAATAGTAACTAGGTAAATATCCTAGACATTGAATTTTTTGGTTGTAAAGAATAAAAATCTGGGTTAAGAATTTTAAAAAAATAGGGACTTTTAATTGAAATTTTGTCTGGTTACCTCTTGGTGATTCTTCAAAACTAGCTGAGAGGATATCGTCAAGCTTTTTAGACAAATCAATGAAAGCATTTACAGTTAAATAATTTATTAAATTGCTTTTATTTATAAAAAAAAAATTCAATTTATATTGTTGCAGAGAGTCATAGCTTGACCACATGGTAGGACATCATAACCTCCTACATCATATTCAAGTTTGTCAACCATATGCTTGGTCACAAGGACGTCAAGAATATTCATGGAGTCCATGGCTGATCTTTGAGCTTCCTTAGAATTGAGTTATCTAATAGCATTCAAGATTTCCTCATTCCCTAAGACAATCAAAGTTTACATTATCATATGAATCGACTTCATTTATGTTTAAAGCTTTAGAATCTCAGGGTCTGGACCACTTCCAAAACATAAAAATTAAAAACATTCGCTTTCATATGATATAGCCATCAAGAGCATCTTTGGCTTTGTAAATTGTGAATATGCATACATCTTATTGATATATTATAATAATTAAAAGGATATACTTTAAAAGATAAATTAATATGATCTATCTTTATAATTAACGAAATCTTGGCACATATTTAAACTACTTTTTAATTATAATAATATCAATAGTTCAATGAAACAACAACGCACAAGAAGTAACGTCGGACTGATCTTGCTTGCTGTCTTAGTGATGGCCAGTATAAACAGTACCTTCGTTTATGCTAAACATACTAAACATGATACACATGTTGCTTAGAGAGATAGTTCATACAACGATATACTTAGAAATTAAATTAATTTTTTTGAGACTAATAATTCTTACTTTAAATTATTGAAAAATTCAAGTTTAGACTTCAATTTGATCCCCAAAACACCCCAGATATGATCAAGGAAGCCAAATTAAAATGAATCGTAATTTCAATTGCTTTACTTGAGCTAATAAAATATAAAATTACTTTATGGCTATATCAAAATCAAAGAAGCAGCTGATGTTGCTAATAAACTCAAGGCCTTCAAGTAACTTTCTGGCGCCCTTGGGATCGTTGGATCACTTGTCGGCTTTATCTTTTCTTTCTTTGGAATTGGTCATAATATAATTTAGTTTCAAGCTTTAAGAAATGATTAAACAGACACAAACTTTGATTATTAATACTTGAAGAAAATTTTACTGGCCTATAAAATTCTATTATTTTTCAAAAATATAATCATCACAAATTTTAAATACCAACATTACAAAAAGACTTTTTTACAATCAAATAATAACATATTCATACTTTTAATCTTAGAAAACAATGAACATTTCATTTTTTTTGCTCTTTAAAGCTACATGTATTAATCCATAAATATAAAATCGTAAAAAATATCTATAGTATTTTTATGTAAAAATAATATTTATATTATTAAAATGCGTTCTAACCAAAATACCCCATACCCCCCAATACATCTCCATATCCCAAATAAATTTAATTTTTTAAAAGTAAAACATCAATCTTGCTTCTATTTTGGACCGTGTCGAGTTTAGATGATTTGGTAGATTTAAATATTTGAATATATTTTTCAATAAAATCATAAATAAAAATATGTAGATGCTTTTAATAAATTAAATTTATCTGCTAATAATAATAAGAAGCAGATTCAGACCTCGAGGATTAAAAGTTTAAGATAAAATAGGATATACTTATAGGTGGGGAGGGTGGGATCTCGGTTTGAACAAATAAGTCAAACTTGCGCCTCGAATAATATTTTAATTATATTTTGGTTAAATTTATAGGAGAATGAGAAAATAAGTAATTGAATAATTGAAAAATCTTCATATTTAAACATTTTTATTCATGAAACTAATACTTATATATTTAAAAGATAGCTCCAGAATTTACGACAAAACCATATTATTGAGAAAAGCATATATAAGAATGTAAACGGGGTTATTGGATTAGATTACAGATAAATTTTTGAGTTAAATAATGAAATTAAAATATTAGATTGATTGTTATAGAATAGCTTTATCACCACTCCCCTGTTTGATCGAGGCAGCAAAGTGAAACATCTGCATAAAAAACATTGTTGACGTCTTTATTATTCTCTGGAAAGCAGGCGTACTCATCATAGGCTGCCCAAGCTCCCCAGTCGTCAATTCTCTCAATTTTTCCCACTTAAGTGTAGCCATCGTTGCAGTTGCCTTAGCACATCTTGCATTACTTTCTGCTTCTTGTGCATATTTCAAATTCGTCTTTAGTGTGGTAGAAAAAACTTGAGCAACTATCTTGGAGGATCTTGTATGGACCATAGTCACCAGCATTAATTCTCTTTCCAATACGGTATGGATAGTCTCCACCACAAGTTCTGCAGTATTAAACTGGTGGCTTGTCTGCTGAGCAGCAGAGGTGAGGGGGACCTGATTCGGAGTAGAGTTCCCCAGTGCAGTGTTCTCTGAATCTCTACCAGTGACCCCATTCATTCTCCTTGAAACCTTCGCCTCCATAGACGGGATAGTCACCTCCGCAAGATGTGCAAAGTCTGCATGTTTGGAATTTCATTTTTTGAGCCCATACCTTAAATATTTTGGTTTTTTATTTCGTTTTATTACCAACATTAATACTAAATATTTATTAATAGAATTATAAGAGTTTTCCAATAAATATATTTTTCATAAGCAGCAACAGCATAATTAGGAGGAATTCGAGTAAATAATAAGTGATAGATATTAAAATAAAATTATTTTTTATAGTAAGTAAGTTATTTCAATTATAAAGAAAAAAAGTAGAAATTTTAATAAAGCATATTTCTTATATTTTTAAGTAAAATTCCTAATTAATTTTCTAAATTTTCATAGTAATATTTGAGAGTGACACTCTGGCTTATTTCACTGATTTTCAATGTATCATCTTTATCAATTACAACCTGAGGATGCATTTTTTTATAGTGAGCAGAATTCAACCAACTTAATGAGTACAAACTGTTTGACAATAACTCCATGAAAGTGTCACTTTAATATTTATAAATTCTATTAAAATGAGAAAATGCTGAAAAAATTGATCTAATAAATGTCACCAACGAAATTAACACGATCCTTGTCACCTCGAGGAGATTCGTCGAAACTTGAAGCGAGAACATCATCCATATGGTTACATAGATCAATAAAAGCATTCATTGAAACTTAAATATTCTTATATTTTAATATACCACTGATATCTCTCTTAAAAAAAAATGGAGACTTATCAAATTAATAATTGTCATTAAATATTGTAGGGGTACATTGAATAAGAAAATAATTTAAATTAATAATTAAATAATTATTATCCGTGGCAGTTAACTTTCTGGTAACCTAGATAATATGGTACTTGTCTGAAAGAAAATTCAAAATTAACTGGACTTTACTATTGGTGGTACCCCTCTACAGCATCCTTGAAGCGTGCTTACTTGACTTTGTGTTTAGCTTTATCATCAACTAAACAAATCACCCAAAATTAAAATCAAGTTATCTCGCTTTGGGAATGCGATAGAGGGGTACTGCCAATAGTAAAGTCCAGCTTATTTTGAATTCTTTATCGAACAGTACCATATTGTCTAGGTTACCAGAAAGTAACTGCCACGAATAATAATTATTTAATTATTAATTTAAATTTAATTTTAAATTTCAAATTCAAATGTATTCCTACAATAATAAAATGTGTATTGTTGCACAAAGTCATATCTGGTCCACACGGTAGAACATCATAAGATCCATCCTCATAACTCATTTGAGAAATTAAATGCTTCATCTCGAGTGAATCAAGTATTCCCATGGCACCTTACACTTTTCTTTAGGCTTATTGAGAATTAAGTTTTCTAATTGCATTTAAGATTTGTTCATTGCCAAGAGTAATCATAGTTTGTGTCTCTCTGATCATTCTAAAAATCAATGTATACAGCGTAATATACTGGACTTCAAGATCTCTGGGTCTGGTTAAGCACCGCTAGAGAAAAAATATAAATATATGTAAATATATTGACTCTTTGTACTTTTAAATCCAACCAAGAGATTCATTGGCTGTTTCGTCAAGATTATTATAACTTATTGTAAATTTTTCATATCTTGATTAATATTAATAAATATTTATGTTCTTTCTGATCATCTATTCAAGCTTCAAGATCTATGTTAATAAATAATATCGATCATGAATTTTTTTAATTCAAAACTAGCTTAATTAATCAGTTAACGTAACATTTTCCTAAAGTTTTAATTCGTAATTAAAATGGAATGAAACTCTAAATGTAGAACAAGAACCTTTCTTGCCTCTCATAAATTTTATATTGATTAATATTCAAGCAAGGTCCAAACTCTCTAATTTTTAAAATAAATGCCACTATTTTAATATCTTTATCTCATTTTCGAGATTTTACATAAATAATTTCAAATATTCAAAAAATAGCAAATACAAACTTCGCACGAGTTCATTAACTCTAATACATGATTTATGATTCATTTTTATAATATATCTATAAAAATCCAAGAATAAGCATACAATCACACAAACTGCGCTTAATATATATTATATATATATATTGATTTTGGGAATTTGTGAAAATATTTCTAATAAAATAAGTAAAACATTAGTAATTATTATGGTTTATGATTTATACAATAGTCATTAGTTTTCTCATTTTTTAATTCTATAATTTCATTTAATTTAGATAAATTTAATATAAGGCAGCTATTCTGATAATTCATTTTTCATTATACTAATAGTTTTCTATTTTATCAATAATTATGTGGAAAAAACTTGAAACAAATCCGACTAAGCTGCCAGCAAGCCCCAAATAATTGGAGATTTACTTGAAGGCTTAGATTTTACCTTGAACATTCTTGGCTAACTTTGACTCTAAATATCTAAAATAATGTATGTTTCGTCAAGATCCTTAGGTCTGTCTTTGGGATCAATTAATGGCTTCTCTTCTTCGCTACCTCTAACTTAGATAAAAATATTTCAACTTATAATTATTGAAAATCGTAATAAGAAATAGTTTATAGGAAGATCCATCATAGTATTTATGGGAAGAATGTAAGGCGTGAGTAGGCCCGTGAACATGCTTGTTATTAATAGGTAAAATAGAGAGAGAAGCAAAAGCTAATGCGAAAACCACTCCCACTTTAATCAAAGTAAGAGGCTTTTTGTTAGTAATTTATCTCATTTAATTATTATATTAAATATAAAAGATTTATTAAAATATCCGAAATATTATATTAAAATTTATCTATCTTTTTTATAAAACCCAATCATAATATTTTTAGGAACATATATAATAAATCAGACTATCAAGAAATGTAATTATAATAATAAATATATTAATATAACTAAATCATTTAACTCATTAAGATATTTTAAAATAGCTTTGAGAAAAATATATTTTTTATTTATATTTCTCTTTTGCATATTTCTTTCTTTTAAAAAAATCAATCAAAGCATCATTTAAGTTTAAATTAAATGTTTTGATTTTTTCAAGAAATTAAGTGGTGTTATTTACAATAATTCGATTTTCTTTATATCTTGAGAACTTCTTAATTCTCATGTATTTTTGTATTAGCTTAAAATTAAATAAATTTAAATGAATTCCTCTAATATGTAGAAGTAATTCATCTATCATAAAAAAGGATGGAATATATAAATTAACCATTAAATTAAGAAAAATTAAAGAGTCATTAGATTAGGAACTGTAATTTAGGTATGAGTTCATAAAGCAAAACTTAGATGATGAGGATATAAATATCAGAGTTAGAATTCTCAAATAATTTGAAATTAAATTGAAAATAAGTAATTTGATTATATCCCTCCTATATTTTGAAAAATTTATTTTTTAAAAAAAACGGCAAGTTATAACTAATATTATTGTAGTGGGGTTTACAAGATATAATGAATTATATTGCTAGAATTGAAGAAATTAAGAATTTTAAAAGATATGAAATTAGATTAAAGATAAAGGATGCTGTCACCAAAGTCCAGTTTGATCAAGGCAGCAAAGTGAAACATCAGCTGATCTCTGTGTATTGATATCATCGTTGTTGTCTGGGTTGCAAGCGTTCTCATCATAGACTCCCCAAATACCCCAGTCGTCAATTCTTTCGACTTTGCCCACTTGAGTGTAGCCATAGTTGCAGTCACCTCCGCACATTTTGCATTGCTTTCTGCTTCTGGAGCACAAACTGAATTCGTCGGATGTGTGGTAGTATCCACCTTGGCAACCATCTTGGAGGATGTTGTATGGACCCCAGTCGTCTCTGTCAATCTTTCTTCCAATTTGATATGGGTAGTCGCCACCGCATGATCTGCAGTACTGAACAGGTGGCTTGTCGGCTGAACAGCACAGTTGAGGGGGGCCTGACTCAGAGTAGAGATCAGCAGTGCAGTGTTCTCTGAATCTCAACCAGTGACCCCAGTCGTCTTGCTTGAAGCCTTCACCTCCGTAGTTGGGATAGTCACCTCCACATGTTGTGCAAAGTCTACATGTTTGGAATTTCATTTTTTCTGTCCATCTTTCATAAGTAGAAACAAGTAATCTTTTAAAATACAATTTTCTTACCATTTTAAAACTCTTACCTTTCAATAATGTGAATGATTAAAAATTATATTCTAACTGTTTATTAGTTATTAATTAACACAAATCAAATCAGTAATTTGAAGTGAATTATCGAAATAATAAAAATGTTAGCCTGTTTAGTTCAGTAATGGATACATAAAGAATAAAATAATCGAAAAGATTCCTTCCCTCCAATCCCATTACATGAACTGTTATAAAGACTTGCAAAGGTCAGCATGTAAAGATGAATGCTGAAAATTAAAAAATAATCTTGAATAATCTTTGATATTTACTTGTAATTTACTTGAATAACATGCTGATGAAATGGGTATCTAATCAAATTCAAAGCTCTTATATTTTTGAAAATTTAGCATCACTATCATCCTGCAATAAGGTAGTTTGACCTATATTACATTGATCCTCTTATATGAAAAGCTCTTAAAGCTTGCTTAATTAACGAGTATGTAGGAAAAATATGAAAATTTGTAAGAACTCCTGAATCATTAAATTCCATTGACATTAATATTTTAATTAAAAAAAGAACTCTCTATTAGGATAAAGAAATTACTAGTATATGAACATTTTTACATACGTATTTTGGAAAGTAACTTAATAGTTTTTTAAATAGCAATCATGATAATTTTTAATAGTGCATTATAGCATTATTGATTATATTATTTCTATATTGAATTTTTATTGTTAAATGAAAGGTTAATACTTAAAATCATTAAAAACGATAAAATTTAGCATATAGGTTGCTTTTTAAACTAGTTGGAGATTTTGCCTCATCTCCATGTTTGGAATCTCATATTTTAAACTTATATTAAATATTTTATAAATTAAATATTTACATTTTCTTTCACAACATTAAAACTAAATATTAATTAATTAATAAATTCAATTAATTATATTTCTAATTTAGTAATTCATAAGCAGCAACAGCAAAATTAAGAAGAAATTCTAAGAAAAATAGAATAAAATAAATTAATTTTAATTTTATAATTATCAAACATAAATACTTCATATTTATTAATACATTAAATCTTAAAATTAAATATATAATCAGTTTTATTTAATTTATTATTTTTATCTAAATGTTCATAGTAGTATTTGAATGTTACACTTTAACTAGCTGCACTGATTCTATTAGTGTCATCCTTGTCAATTATAATCTCAGGGTGTTAAATTTTATAGTGAACAGAATTCAACCAACTTAATAAAAACCCCAAAACCCCTTCATAATAAGATTGATTAAACTCATATATCTAATTATTTATTTTGTTTCTAAAATTGAGCAACTTTAGAATTTTATAAGAAAAAATATATATTTGGCTAATATTTAGACAAATATAAGCATATTAATAGCGGTTTATTAATTATTTTTACTATTAAATGACAAAAAAAAGACAAATTTGAAAGAATAAAAAATTTAAATAAACTAATAATACTATTTTCTAAATGATCACATTTCATGTCTATAAAAGTGAGAAATGATCAAAATGCTAATGATTTTATTTTAATTGATATTATTATAATTATAATGATGAAAAATGATATTGAATTTAAAGCATATGTTTAAATTTATTTATTATCTTTTTAAAACAGAATTTATAGTTAATTGACGAAGCAATAGCAAGACATTTATGAAATATTCTAAAATTATATGGGTGATATAATAAAGAAGAGAGCTAATTATTATATGTTTCATATTCACGAACTGATGTTAATTTGTTTATATCATTTTTTTCTGAATCAATATAATGACCTGCAACTCATTTAATAAGTTTTTATTATATTTATCCTAATATCTTACAAGAGGAAGTATTATAATTTAAAATACTTTTTAAAATCTTAATTTATAAAACAAATAAAGTTTCATTAATTTTTAGAGGTTTTAAATGTATAGAAACTGTTTGTTAACAATTCAATCAAATTGTCACTTTTAACTTAATAATTTTTATTTAATATTTCCAAATTATATAAATAAAGTAATTTTAAATTCACCAACTAGGTTAACTCGATCTTTATCACCACGAGGTGATTCGTAGAAACTGGAATCAAGAATCTCATCTAAATGGTTACATAGATCAATAAAAGCATTCAAGATTATTTATACAAATTTAATGATTAAATTTAGCTATTTTCAGAATTATTTATCTCAAGTTTACAATAAAATAACAATGATAATTGTTGCAGAGATTCATGTCTGGTCCACAAAGTACGTCATAAGATCCTTACTCGTAGTTTAATTGATTAATTATATGCTTTATTTCCAGTGAATTCAAGATTTATATATCACTGTGGACCTACCTTTAAGCTTCAATAGAACTCAGCATTATTATTGCGTTTGAAATTTCCACATTACCCAAATTAATCATAGTTTAAATCTCTCTGATCGTTATACTAATAAAATTAGAATTAAAGCATCACTTGACTTCAAGATCTCTGGGTCTGGTTGAAAACCATTAGAGAAAAACTATTAAATAAATACAATTAAATATGCTTTGACTCTTTGTATTTCTAAATCTAATCAAAAGATTAATTAGCTGTTTCATCAAGAATATAAATTTAAGACCTAAAATTATATTTATTATTCATTTACTTTTAAATCATAAAATGCAAACAATTTTTAATGATATTTTAGTTCTCTCTGATCGTCTGCTCGAGCTTCAAGATCTATGTAAATTAATATGAATTATGAGAAAAACTTTGAAACAAATCCAACTAAACTACCAGCTATTCCCAGTTAATTAGGAATTTACTTTAAAGCTTAGATTTTACCTTAAACATTCTTGGCTAGCTTTGACTCTAATTAATTAATGATAAATTTTTCATAAAGGTCCTTAGGTCTATCTTTAGGATCAATGAATGGTTACTCGTCATTAACTTTAACTAAGATAAAATTAATTGAATAAAATTGTAAATTAATTGAAAATTTAATAAGCTAAGTTTAAATGTAGACATATCATAATCTTGTTAATGGGAATGAAGAGCATGTTTCTGTCCATGAACATGCTTGTTATTTATAGGTAAAATCAAGAGTGAACCAAAAGCTAATGCAAATATCACTCCAATCTTTATCAAAGTTAAAGGTCTTTTAATAGGTTTTTATCTCATTTATTTATTATAATATATCCAAAATTTATAAAAATATCCTAAATTGTCTATCATTAATTTTAATATCTTTAATATTTAAGAATTACTAGCAATTATGTCTAATCTCTTGAAAATGAAAGAAGTTAAGTATTAAGAAAATATTTATCACCACGATCCAGCTTGATTGAGACAGCAAAATGAAACATCAGCGGATCTCTCAGTGTTAATATCTCCATTATTATCTGGATGGCAAGCGTTCTCATCATAAACTCCCCAAATACCCCAGTCGTCAATTCTCTCGACTTTACCCATTTGAGCATAGCCGTTATTGCAATTCCCTCCGCACATTTTGCATTGTCTTCTATTTCTGGCACATAGACTGAATTCATCAGAAGTGTGGTAATATCCACCTTGGCAGCCATCTTGACGTATATTATATGGACCCCAGTCGTCTCTGTTTATTTTTCTTCCAATTTGATATGAATAATCTCCGCCGCATGATCTGCAGTACTAAACTGGTGGCAAATCCGCAGAGCAACACAATTAAGGGGGACCTGACTCAGAGTAGAGATCTCCAGAACATTATTCTCTAAATCTCAACCAATGACCCCAGTCATCTTGCTTAAAACCTTCCCCTCCGTAATTTGGATAATCAAGCCCACAAGATGTGCAAAGAGCGCAAGATTAAAATTTCATTTTATCTGTCCACTTTTCATAAGCAGAATAAGAATAACTCTTTTTTTAAAAAAATTCTATTGAAATCCAAATTTATGACTTTATCATGATGAATTAAACTAAATAATATTGCATTTAATATAAATTTTAAAATGGAATAATAATCTGAGTAAACTCCGACAGATTCAAATACATAGCTTCAAAGCAATATAACTTCTGACTTTAAAATAAGAACTCTATCATAGCTTAATAATGATACTACAAGTAACTTACCATTATTTATATCCAATTTGAGTAAGTAATTTGAATTAACACTATTAATAATAATATTTTGTAATTTAACTCTTTCTCCATAGCAATATTGGGCATTTTCTTCCTGCTTGTAATTTTGTTAGTAAATGAGAAGGTTATGCGCAAAATCATTTAAAAACGATAGATTCAGCATAAAATTGGGCTTTTGGGAATAGTTGCAGATTATATGGCTTAGAACATACACAAGAGATGGATAATGGATGAGCCTTTACTAGGAGAAGCTACTCATAATTTAGTTAAAGACCTTGACTTATAAGATACATAAAATTAGGTTGTCAGAGTTAAGAAGTAATAGAGAAGACACTCGAATCGAACTTAAGGTAAAGTTTATGAGATTTATAGAATTTAGGAAGCAAAATAAATGCAGTAGACCAGGGAAGAGGTTCTCAAGTTAAAATCAAAGATTCACAGTCCATTTCCACATCATTATATCCTAGAAATTAAAACATAGATGATAGTTACAACTCGTTAGATACTTCTAAACTCTCAAGAGACGAAAATGAATAAACAAACAAAAATAATGCAGATCTCCATGACTAATTTTTTGAATTAAAATATCAAGCTTACACAGAGCTTAAGGGTGGATTCTATGAACAATCACTAAAGGATTCTTAAAATTTAGCAACTCAAAAAGTTTTACAGAACTAAAAACATCCGCAATTAGCCACTAATCTTGTATAAGCCTCGCTTGAAGACTCAAATATGAATCTGACCAAAACAAGAAATTAATCACAAAACCAATCTCGCTTACCAATTATAGATGAGTACGAAATTGAAGAGAAGCGAAATGTCATGTATAATCAAAATGGAACAATTAACGATGCCCATAATGATCAGAGTAGTTTAGATTAAAAACGCTATTCTACTAATATGTATAATAACCCTAAGCTTTTGAGTGGTATTATGATGCGTGGATCTCCAACATTTCTATCAAAGGAGGATGATATATTACAGAATCATTCGATTACATCGAATTTTATGTCCAGAAATCTAAGCAAGAAATTTGGAGGAGCTTTTGCAATGGGAGGTATTGGAACACTTAACTTGGATTCCTCTTAAAATTCAATGTTAAGAAGCCAGTTTTCATAATAGCAGTGATTATAAAATGATTAAAACTGTTTTCTTAACAAGTGAACTTAAGTATATTATCAATTAATTAAGTCTTATAGTTAACTAAATATAGTAAATTTAATTACAAAATGGAAAGTAAAAGTCTAGTTAATTTTAAAAATCCTTCTGCTGCTGATCGAAAGTAAGCTTTAGGGGCAATGGGTGGCACTCCCTTTAAACTTAAGAAAGCTCTTGAAGGTGTTGAAAATTACTGGGCTCCCATCAGAGATCCAGAACCTAATGACTGGCTTGCTAATGAATTTGAAAGTGGTTAAGGCTATCAAGTAAGTTATAAATTATAATAGCAAATTAGACTAAGAGACATCATAAATAGCAAATGACTATATTTATAGGATTTTCTTTGCAACAAAAATGCTTTTGTAGAAAAAGGGAAGCAGGATATGATTTGCATTTTGCCACTGGACAAGAAAATGAGTTTAAGTTTTTTGAAAAATATGTAGAAAATGTGTCAGGCATTTTTCTTGGGTTGTCAGATAAAAATCTTGCCCAGTATAGAGTTTTAAGATATTGATAAACTTGAATCCAGGGTAGTTTAAAGCGAATACAATGGCACTGAGCATACTCAATACAATGCTTCAAAAATTCTCAGTTGGCTTTTTAGAGTGTATAAACCAAAATACCCTAAAGCTATTTGTTTCATGGCTATAACTACTGAAGATATTTACCCTGAGGATCCTTAGGGTATAGAATCCTTCTCTTATGTATTTGGTTTAGCCAATGTAATGACTTAATCTGGTATTTTTAGTTTTTACAGATATGACCCGGCATTTAACGGAGATCAAGTATCATCTTAAGAAGAAGCAGATAATATAATTCTGTACAGAGCTTGCAAGGTAATGACTCATGAAATTGGGCATATGTTCGGGATAAGACACTGCATCTATTATGAATGTGGGATGAATGGAAGTAATCACATTTAAGAATGTGAAAGCAGGCCAATGTATTTCTGTGCTGTATGTTTTAGGAAACTTGCTACAGCTGTAGGATTTGATCCAGTAGAAAGATATGAAAAATTGATTGAGATTTGTTAAGAATTTGGAGGACGATTTGAAGAAGATGGTTTATGGTTTTAGAGAAGATGCGAAGATCTCAAGAAAACCTTTTAGAAGCTCATTGCAGGAAATATCAAAGTAAACACTGACAAAAAGTTAGTAAAGAGATGATTAAATAAAAGTAGTATTTTATTATGAATTTCATTAATATTATTCTTAAACACTTTTGGGGAGAATAGAATTTTTTAAATTAAAAACGTTTACTTTATTTAAAATAATCATTCTAAACTTACTTAAAAGACATTCAAATAAAATTATAATTTTATCTATCATATATCTTATACTATCTTGTATATAATTGTCATAAATGATATTATAGATAAAAATTCAAAATCTAAGTAAATCCTTTTTTTATTTTAATAGATCTAACTAATTAATAATGTGAGATAATAATATGTATTTATTATATTAATTTATAAAATGACTTATGTTTATAATGTGCGATTCTAGAGATTCTTCGTGAAAATCTTGCATTTTTTAACCTCTAATTATCTATAACTCCTGCTACTACAATTATGCAAATTCCACTCACTCTGGCTTGGTTTGGGCCTATTTTAATTGCTAGCTCTTATGTACCTACCTTCAGCAATTATAAGTTCCATTGCTATACTAATTGGGATATTTTATTCATTCAAAAGTCTTTACTCAACTTCACCATTTTTCCTGAGAATTCACCATATTGCGATACTTGCTTTTTTAAATGTAATAAAGATCTGTTCAGAATACTTAGCTTTGACAATATCCACATAATTTGATATATAAAATCATGCGATTAATGTTATTGCACCATACTATATCTGGAATTTAATAAGCTTAATAATAATATAGTAATCCATGAAAGTTATGTGCACACCCTTGTTTAATAAAATGCTTTTGAAGCAGAAAATTGACAAGAAAAATTGGATTTTCTCCTCACTTTGTGGTCTTGGTATATATTTCATTCATGAATTTGTCTCTGTAAAATAATAAACCAGCACTTCTTTGCAAGTTGACACAGTCTAAGACAATCTAATATATCAAGAAGATTTTTCAGACTCTTGGATCATGCTTATCCAAACTAGGCAATTCAATTTATTTGGTGATTAAAGCCTGACTTAAAATCCTGAGTTTTACTACCAAGAAATTTTGCCTCTGCTGTTCAGTATTCTATCAGGAATAATTGGACCCCTCTAACATATTTTAAACATGAGATTTCTCTTAAAAGAGGCCTTTAAAAGGAAGTTAAAATTAAGACTTAGAAATCAAATTTAAATTCTTAAAGAGTCAGAAGTTAACTTAGATGCATTGACAAAAGATCAGATGTTACACCCTCGAAAAGTTCTTAAAAATAGTCAAGTATTTAGGAGATATGTAGCTGTGTATGAAGGATTCAATAAAAAAGAGGTTGTGAAATAGAGTTAAGTCAGGGCTTAAGGATAGGTTCTGAAGACAAATGGTGGGATATTGATACCATACAAGAAAGCAAAGTATTATTTAATTAATTAAATTAAAGCTAACTACATACCGATGAGTTTCAGCAAGATTTTTGTAAGAAATAAACAGCCAAAAAGTAATCAATAAAAAACTCAAGTTTAAAACTAATCGAATAATTTGATTGATGCAAAAACAAAGAAATTTCATGAATAAATGCATTCATAATCCAAAAAGATTTTCAATTAAAAAGTTAGATATATTTATTATATAACATAGTATTTTTATTATTTATAATAATATAAATCATGTCTTCACAAGATTTATTGTAGAAATGATTAAGGTTTAGATTTAGACAAAAAAGACTACTAATAAAATCTTAAAATAAAAGTCTCTAATTTAACTAAAAGTATTTCTAAATCAGATCCTCTCTCTCATTACCTTAAAAAGCAAAACAACAAATCCAAGAGATACCTCTAAAAATTACGGGATGCTAAATCATAAAACCCTCAACTGCGCATGTTTGATGAATTAGACTTTATGATTTCAAGTTTTACTGAGTCTATGTTCCATCTCCACTTATTTTCAGATTTCGATGAAATTCATTTAACAAAGTTAGACTTACTCTATGCAAATGGGCATTATTTATTTGAACAAGACACTAGAATTAACATTTCTCTATCACATGCTTTGTTTCTAAATTATGCTTGTGAGTAATTTCTAATGTTTCCCATGCTACTAATCATAGATATGCTAGTTAATCAAACATAAACTATGAGTTTCTACAATTTGTACACATAGCAGTATGATCTATGGAAAGAACAAGTTGATAGATACTTTTCCATCATTATTTTATTTGGAGTAATATTGGCTTTGAAACCTATAGCAGGTTATTACATGAAAATGATTGTGAAACCACAGGAATAAAGAAAATCAAATTTAATTAACACTGTAATAATATACTTCGCCTATCTGATATTTATGAGAGGATAGTACTTAATCAACCTTAAAGAATTCTTAAGCTTTTTCTTGATTAACTACTTGGTCGTGTATATATAAGAGCACTATGAAGAAAAGTTCAGAACAAGTTAAGATTCTTAAATTATTCAGCTTTTAAAAGGTAACTTTTTCCCTTTAGATCATTAAAGCGGCAAGAAATTTGAAAATTAACTCAAATTAATCCATTCTTAATTTAAGTCTAGTGACACTTTCCATCAAATAATTAACAGCTGTTTATTGTCAAATCATCCTAAAGCAGTTAATCACCTAGCACCCTCAGTAATGCCTCTCAGAAAGTACTTTGTCTAAAATTACTATAAAATTACGAGTTAATGGGCTGGAGGATATCCCTTACCCATTATTGAATTTGCAGATTCTTTATGGGATTTCAACGATCAATCTTAATAGTATAAAGGTCACTAGAGAGATTTGATAGTTCAAAGATATGCTGAATTAACTAGGCCTGATATCGATGTTTAAATTTAATGTAATTTAAATAGTGCAATTATAGTTAAGTTATGCTTGTATTGTTAGAATTTATTTAGTTACCTTTGAATTTAATTTTTTACTTTGGATGTTTCAGACATGATATATCATCGTTAAATGCAATGGGAATCAGAATACGGTTAGATAGTTTCAAACATGTAAAAATACAGACTTGCCACATTTACCATGGACTTCAACAATCGCAAGACCTACAGAGACTACCTACGTTAGAAAGCCCTTGATGATATTAATAAAAAACAGCATGATCAAATGATTTAAGAGCAAGAGAAGTAGCGACTGTTGAGAGAGAAATAAAAATACAGCACTATGAGAGACGAATTTAGTATAGAGAATAGGCTTGAACCGATCGTATTGTATAGTGCTGACAGGAGTAAGCTTATATCAAGGGAGGAGTAGAGAAATTAGCAGTAAAACACATAGCAGAACAATAAATAAGAATAGCAGTTATATGTCAAATCATAATTATTATAATACAAAATATTGAATAAATAATTGAATTATTAAATTATTTATGCAAATGATGATATAAACTATATTTTTAACTAAAGTAGCTAATTTACTGTAATTAAAATATAGACTTAAATTGAATTGGGATCTCTTGTTAAATTAAGTTTCCAATATCTTGTTACGAATTGTAAAATTTAAACGCAGACTAACCTAAGTATTCAAATATATTCTTCATTAATTTCAATTAAAAATGTCATTGATAAATTTTTAATTTTATTTTATATCCAAAGATTATATTTAAGTAAATAACAGGAGCAACAGAAGATGTACGACACATCAATGTGGGTTAATATGTTCTACTAAATGCAGCAGCAATTCGCACAATACCAGCAGATGATGCAAAGCCAGAGAGCAAACCAAACACCTCATAATATAAATTATATCATTATATTGTCCATAATTACATTGAGAATCAGAATGGATTGCAGGAAATTGAGGAAGATGAAGACGAGTAAGAGGATTATGACGATGAAGATGAAGAAGAAGATGTTCAATAAAACTAAAATCAACCAGTTATCATAATTAATGGCGATAATCATGACCCTCAACTCAACTAAGATCTTGAAGATACAAGACTAGGTATAATATAATTTATTTATTAGACTAATTATCAGTATCTAAATATAATATGGAAGATACTAAATCTCAGGGAAATAACCAGTAGAACAACCTTACTAACAACGATTCAGATCAGAGCAACAATATTAACATGTAACCTTAACCTCACTTATAGAACAATAATTATGATATTTCTGTAAATAAGCCTAATTCAGCCCAGTCTAGCTTTGGAGTACCAGTGTAAAATGATATTAATGATCATTAGATATAGTAGAATCATGATTAAAATAATAATAATTAATAAGACAATTTACAGTAACAGGAAAGTGCCAATAATAATGATGATTAGAATGATGATGATCTAAATAGTTCATAGAGAATGCTCTTGCCAGATATTAATAGCAATAAAGATACATAATATGCACAGTCAAATAATAATAATAATAATAATTTAGTAAATTAGAATGATGAACAGTTAGAACTCTCAGTTATCGAGTTAAATTGATTTTTATCAATAATAAAATTTCTTAAATATTACATTCAATAATTTTTCATACATGTTATTTATAATGTGATAGAATAAATCAGATTTTAAAATTAGATAATCATATTATAAATTTCAGCATAGTAAATGAAGACTTTTATAGCTAAATCTCTCATTCTCTGCTCCGCATTGAGTGTTATCTCTACTCATGCACAGACTTAATAAATTGGTAACACAAATCAAGATAAATGCTATGGACTGGTGTTGAGTGATGCCATTGATTTGGGACCACATCAAGCTGGTGTAATGTCACATTATATCCAAATGATGGCTTAGAAAAACCTAACTTATAATACTGTCTCTGGAGTCAATAATTTATTTTAATTTCTTAGTAAAATAAGAGGAAAAATAAATTTAATTCAAATGAATTTACATCTTAAAATCTAAAATATTCATAGAGTCGGTGTTGGGGCTCTAAATGCTTATCTCTACTCTCTTTACCAATAAGGAGAAGAAACAAAGCTAATTCAAGATCTATGTAAGTCCCAAAAATTACTTTTCAAATATGATATTTCCTCTTATCTCAAATTCGCTAGATTCTAAATGCTATTTGTAGAATCATTTTGGCACAATATTTCATCGTAAAGTCACTATTCAATTCGTGGTGATGGATTTATCTATGGACTGTTTTTCGAGGATAGTCTCTACGAAAGTAGCAATCTAAACTAAATCCTTCAAAAGAATCTAAAAAACTAAACTAAAGCGAAGGGTTTAAGCATTGGAATAACTAACGTATTAAATGGTAAGTAACTAATAAGCAAAATTCAAACAATCTCTAATTATATGAGATCTATAAGAATTGAATAGCTTAATTTTGATTAGGAATGTTTAAGGTATTTGATGAAGAGACGAGCTATTCTGATATGATGAAAGTTATTCAAGCTTCAATTACTTATGTAGGCATAGGTCCTATGGTAGATGCCTTCCAAGCTCTATGGTTTAGTAAGTAACTCTACTTTCAATAAATTCATTATAGCTGGATCCACTATCTATGAGCTTGACATCAATTCAGCGATCATAAAATGCAAGAACTTAGGCTACTCCGAAAATAACACAGTCATTGATGTAATTCTCTCAGCTTACCCCATGTTAAGTCACGAAGCAGCAAATTTGAATAATGGCTTCAAAAACATCGGTAGAACAATCCAGCTCTAAGCTCAATATGAGAAACTATTTGGAGTGATAAGAACTAAACTTGCTCATCCCTTAGTGAATATAAGATATATCAGTGGTCCTACAGAAGAAGTTGCTTCAAAGAACTTTCCATTTGACTATTCTAAAGGGGAGGTAGACTACTTATTTACCTAAGGAGTTCAAGATGCTTAATGGGCTATTAAGAACAGCGAAATCATCAGTGAGAGCTTGAGTCCCATATTTTACAATGATTATCAATCGAAATCAGAGAAAAAGACAAGAAGATCTGGCAATAATAATTTGTTCTTGTAATAGAATGTAGAGACTTTATGAAATTAAATAGACAGTCGAAATATTAATGTAAACATCGAATTTAATAGTAAAAATCTTAATCATAACTTCTTTTAATATAATTGTTAGATTGTATTAAGGAGTAATTCATAATTGATTGAGATACCTTAAAGCTTTCTCTCTTAACTTAATAACCTTAAGTTTACAAATAGAATATCATAAAAATTTTAATATATATACATACATATTCATAAAAATTAATTCAAGTAAGTATCAATATTGTTTGATGAATTCTGAGTTCTCCTGCTACCTTATATTTATGATACTAGCTTTCTTGGATCAAATTAACTAATTAAACTTGTATTGCTATCTAATCCCACTTCTTTGATTAATTATTGAATTTTTTCATAGTTAATTCGCCTCTTTGGGGTCATTTCCCTAGATTTACTAGAGTGAAATTTAGAGGATTCCCCATTTATAAAATATGTTTGATTAATATTGATGTTGATATTTGTAGATGTTTAATTTTTTTGTTAAGATTTGATGGTTCTGTTTTGAGGACTTTCAAAGCCTAATTTTCTCTGGCTTGTGTTACTTTAGTTCATATAGTTGTAGTCAGGATCTGAAAAATTTTCATCCACCGTTTTAAAGAGTGACTTTGAATCAGTGTCACCGTTTTGATTAATTGTAGTGGTAGTCGGCCTCTCATTGTGAGTTACTCTTGTAACTGTAGAAGAACTAAAATTTTATGGCTTCTCCTTCAATGTAATTTTTTCCATTTTTATTTTGGAAACTTATTTCAGCTTTATAGGATTCACTTTGGAATTTAACTTTGGCTAATGTTTAAGATAGAGGTTAAGATCAATTTTATTTGGTTAAATATCTGGTATTTAAGGGGATTTATCTTGTTAAGTCCGAGTCAAGAAATCTCTGGGACTCACTTAAGCAGTTTAAGCTTTCTAGATTCTTTGCCTGATTGGAGTAGGGTTCAAGAAGCTTTAAGACTAGAGTTCAGGGTAAAGTGGTTGAAACATTGTGGTTTGATTTTATAAAGGGTTTTAAAAGGTATTAATCTCCATTTGTGAGGGAGCTCTAGATTTTATATTTTCCAACTTAGACTCAAGATTTGATAGAAAAGTTCTTCTTTATGTGCTATTTACTTTGTAATTTGAATCGAATAATGGAGTTTAAGATCTCAGCATATTTCTTAATCTTTTTGGAAGTATTTTTTCAAGTTTTAAATTATTAACTGGCTTTGGAGATTTTGGAATCTCTTTTTTCTAAATTTACTCTGTGGGCTAGTTTTTAATTTGAATGCCTATCAAATAAATTTCTTCCAAGATATCGTTATAGTTTGTTTTTTAGACTTTTTTGACAAATTTCTTATCAAAATCAAACTTGTGAACTCTTATATCCTTGATTAATTACTATACTATAATATGTGTTTGAAAAATTTAATCATAATTTTTTAAGTTAATATTGAGATAGTTATACAATAAGCTTCCTGACATCCTTCTTCTTGATATGATCAATATCTAATTCACATTTTATTTTAAGTTTTTTCTTAATATTTTTTAATCTTTAAATCATTGAACTGAGTCTATATCCAGCATTAACCTATGAACTGTAGTAACTTTATTATGTTGGGGAATGCGGACCAAGTTGACTTACTGATCTATTTTCATTAGTAGCAATCGATCTCATTTAACTCCTAGAAGATAGTAATCTCTGTGATTATAAGTTATTAAACATTGAACGTTGAGACTTTACTTAAGTTGAGAGAAGGAATGTGTTTTACGATTATTGAGTAAAGTCCTCAGGCATTTAATTGTTTGGGTCATCAAGAAATTAAGAATCTTACTTGAAAATCTTAATGTTATATTTCAAATCGATTGCAGACATAGTTCCTGATATACAATATGTTTGAATTATTCCAACTGGATTGATTTCGTATATCAGATTAATTTCAATGCGAAAAACTAACTAACTAATATTTCAAATCTGTATCATGTTTGACGCTTAGTGGTGGACTGTTATTAAAAGAAGCAAAAATCTAAGGGTCTCTGCTCGAATATCTCTAGCCATGTACTGGAGACAGTAAGATATTGTCAAGGTATTAATGATTGGTTTTTGTACTGATTCTTTATTCATTATTCCAAACTGTAGAGTGATCTAAATTAGACTTTGATTTTGTTACATCCATATTGGATCTTGTCTTATATAAATTTAAAACTGCTAAATTAATAAGAATCTTCTTAACTGAAAGAGATTGTAACTCTGAAGGGGAATGATCACCTGAGAGATGCTTAGATCTTCTATTATTAGCATCCTTGATTACACTCTTTCTTGCAGACACTCTTTTAATGGAGGCTTTGGGTAATTTTAAAGTAGTTTCATCGTTTCCTTAAAATGAGTGTTAGACACTAAGCTAGTGGTCTGGTGTATACTTCTTCTTTTATAGTAAATAAGGAAAAGAAAATAAAGTACAGGCTCTGGAAAATCGTAGAGATATGAATTAAACTGCTCTGATTCTATTCCTTTTTACTATAGACTCTTCTTTATTCTTTCAGCTTCCAGGTTGTAAGCTTCTTTACCTAAAAATTTAAAGTTTTAGTCCAGATAACTGGCAAATGCTTGAAAGATTCTTTATTAAATCATTGAGTTCTGCATCTCTTCTTCTGTTATTTTATTTAGGATTCTATTGAAAATATTATAATTCATAGATTGCTTAAGTTTTTCACTATTGAAATGAAAGATTGATTTGTTTTAGTTAGCTTTCAAGTGTTCTTCGTACAAAGGATATTTTCTTGGGGAGGCGTTGGAAGTGGAGTTGTTTGATAATTTATACAAGCCTTGCCATCTATCTTTCTTATCTTTATTTTAAGTGTAATAAATACGAAAATTTAGGATTAATAGAAAGAATGTAAAATTTGAGAATTAAAATTGTGTAAAAGATGTCAAGTTTGTTAATTTTTATTCTGTGCATTACATCTTAATGATCTTTGAAATCTTAATTGAGTTGATCTGCTTCATCTTTTAATTTCTTATATTTAATTTAAATTTGCTTTTCTTTTTCCTTGAGTTCCTTCTATACCAAAGATTAGGGAAGAGGTTTTTTTGTAGCAGGAGGTTTAATATTTTAATATATGTCGTCCATTTTCTTAAATGACGGTTATTGTGCGTTGATCATTAACTTAATTATGCTAATTTTGAGTAAATTTAGTAAAGTAATCACCAATATATTTTGTGGATTTTCATGTACGAGACTTCATCTGCAAAAGATATTGTTCTTTTCCACGCTTAGCCAGTATTACTTGCTTTTGAGTTATTTCCTTTCCCCACTCCTGTGCTCAGTTATCTCGATTATTTCATGTTAGGAGACCTTAAGGAAGATATGCCTGGCGAGTTGGGCTAAAGCTTGGTGTCAGAATTTAGTTACTGTAGCTTGTAGCTTGACTGATTGGTGTTAATATTTAAGAAGACCAAACCTTAATTAGTTAATTTCTTTTAAATGCCGCTCCTTTTAATTAAATTGAATTTGTTCATATTATTAGAAAAGCAAGATTTTCTTAATTAAAATTTTTATAATTGAATTTAATTTTAATTTTATTTAAAGTATACCTAAATGCCCTCCTAAGATGCTATTTCTATGGTGTTTTCTGAACAATTTCTCGTATTCCTCTTACTATTTTTATTGCTGATACTCTCTTATATAAACTTATAAATTAATTATTACACTAAGCTACCTACCATTAGGAATTATCAGAATAAATTTAATATTAATTTTACTTAGCAAGCTTTTAATATTTTGGATAGGGCCCAATGACCCCAAAAAACAGTTGCCAACCAACTTTTTCATCATCAAATTTTAACTCGTTTAAGAACCCAAAATCAGGAACTACTCCCATCTTTACATCTGATAGAATAGACTCAAGCTTCAGAGAAGATATGCTGTTTTTCTTCGCTTACAAAATGATCTAATCTATTGTTTTCATTAAAGATTGTAAAATCTTAAAATTCTATGAAATTTTAAATTAAAATTATATTTTCATGAGAACTTGTCTCTGTTCTCTCAATCGATTCTTCTCCTCCTCGTCTTTATTCGTTTAGTCAATGAAAGAGAAGAGATTTTAACTTTTCTCCATTTTCTAATTATATTATTTGCTCTCTTTTATATATTTTTAGGGAGGAAGCGGAGTGGAAGCGAAGCTAGTTTTTTGGAGTTTTCTAATTCATGACTGCCACGTTACAGATTACCACGTCAACTCACTCAGATATGTCTACGTCTCTACGAAGATTGATAGTTCGATTTTAGTATTAAAAAGTGATATGATAAATTAATTGAGACTACTCATTAAACATATATATTTTAACATGGGGTGGATAATTTTCTAATTTCTCATAAAATCTTTTTCTAAGAAAACTAGAATTTAATTCACTTTTCATCATATATATAATCAAATAAAAATTTCTAGTAGTATACAGATTGTTACTTTTTTATTTGTCTTTTTTAATGTTAATTAAATGGCTTGACTAATAAGATATGGATACTTATAATAAAACATGGAATAAATGAATTATTTAATAGAGTGAAAATTAATTAATTCATGATCATACCCTCTGTTTATTTTTATCTTTAGTTATTTTGTTACCAAATAGCATCCTAATTTAACTTATCAATTTAAGGGCTAAGCAAAATTTATAAAAGGAACTAGAATTACAAAACAAGAATAAAATATTTGAAAAGAATCAAATTAGATTCCAAAAATTCAAATTAATTTCAATTTTTAAATACATTTTAAAAATTAAAGCAAGTTATGATTTTGAAGATCTGTGGGTAGAGAGCGAAACTTTCGTCCAAGATTTTCCCTGAATGGATTAAATATTTCCAACTAATAATTTCTCCTGCCACGTATTTATATTAATTTGTTCTTTTTTTCAGAAATCTGTTACTATCCGATAATTTAATTTTTTTAACTTAGCTTGGATAATTAATATTTTGAACTCCCCTCTTATTCCTCATCGCTGCAATCGTTAAACTATTATATTATTTCGGGGTCATGTTGAAGAAACTTGAAAAAGCTCTCATATTTTATGCGGTATTGCTTTGATTTTTAATAGATTGTACTTAAACTAACTGATTTTAATTATAATATATATATATATATATATAAACATAGATTGAATATATTTGTGAGATAGTGAAATAAAATCAACTATTCCTTAAATTTGTAATAAAAAAACGGGGGGGAAGTTTCTTGCACTGTTTTTTTCTTTATGTTAAACTTAATAAATTTTACATAAATAAACAAATTTAATATTTTTATGACACATTAAATATTAAGAGCATATTGTTCATCATTGAAATAGCTCAAGAAAATATAGTTTACATTATAATCAAAACCCCAAAACCCTTTCAGTAGTTTGATTGAGTTTTTGATTGATAAAAGTAGACTATTAGTGCATACTTTATTAGGGTTTTAATAGGGTTTATGTAGGGGTTTAATGTTTAAATATTAGTAATTTAAGTGAGTATATGCGAGGTTTGGTGTCAGTTTATGACAGTGAGTATATAGATTTATTGTTTAAGTTGCGTTATGGAAGTGATGAATATAATGACCAACTCAGACCTATTCTTAATTACACGTCTATAGCAAGACTTCTCCATAAATCTCCTGCTACTGTTAGGTCTCACTGTCTATTAGCATTGAATTTAAAGAGATAGCATCTTAATTCTAAGCCTAAGAGACCCTTAAAATTTTAGCAGCATCATATTGAATATCTTATTAATGATAAGACTCTTAAATACTGGGCTCACTTCTCTCTCGCCTAGAGGTCTGTAATGTTTCATTGCCAATTTCCTGAGCTTCACATCTCTGCTTAATCTATAGCGAACATATGTAAAACGAATGGGATATCTTACAAGACAGTCAATCGCATAAAGAGAGTGATTGACTTTAATATTCCATTTTATAAGACTAATTTAAATTATATATTCGATTAAATGCAGAGGTCTTAAGAGCATAATATAAAGTTCATTCATGCTGATAAAGCTGTATTCACCTTTAATACCTTCATATCAAGGCCTTGGTATAAGAGGTACAGCAACATTGAAGTATATGATCAAAAGGTTAAGGTTTAAATTCATGCTATACTTGGTGGAATCAGTGAAGATAGTGGGCTAGAGACTTATGTTATCCACCCTCGCTCTATTAAGACTGAATAATATATATAATTTTTACAATAGCTCAGAGACAAATACGCTGACTAAGAGATCATCCTGTTTGTTGATAACTTATCAGTTCATAAAACTAAAGACTCAAGAAGGGAATCCAAACCCCAAAACCTCTTTCAGTAGTTTGATTGAGTTTTTGATTGATAAAAGTAGACTATTAGTGCATACTTTATTAGGGTTTTAATAGGGTTTATGTAGGGGTTTAATGTTTAAATGTATTGTATATTAGTGTGTATTAGAGGGGTTTTATTTTTACTATTCATTCAAACAATACTTTTGCATCATGAGGCAACTTTTTAAACTTTATTTCTCCTATCCAACTTTCAATTTAGTCTATTGTATGCTCCGCTCTATGGTTAGGCTTAATGATTATCTACTCAGCCATATCTTTCACTTTACCTTTTATCTTTTTCTACTCTAGATATTGCTGTATTCTCTGCTTTGAATCTTTCTCTCTCTTACAGCCATAGTAATCATTTCTTGGCATATCGCATTCAGCTATAATTGCTGTCAGAGCCCATACATCCCACTTAATATCACCATCTCTCCAGTCCTCCCTTTCTGGGAAGTATCCAGGAGTACCATAGACGTTGCCAAGTCTGAAGCTTCAACTCTTTATGATCTATTGAAATCAATTATTACTACTCTGAGAGGTGAAAAGTCAAGCATTATATTCTCAGGCTTCAAGTCTCTATGAACATGTCCTAAAGTGTGCAACTCTTCTATGCCTTTGCAAACATTTGTAAGAATAAGAGGGAGCTACTTTGGAATCCTTTAATCTTAAATGTAGTCTCTTTATGTCATTTAATATAGAGGTAGGCGAAAAGCAACATGATCTTGAGCAAGCAGTATTGCATCGAGCTTAATTATAAATCTGCACCTGTCTATCCCTTGCTTTAGTAAGAGCTTGGTTATCATTGACAAATTCCATTTGATACTTGTCATCGCATTTAAAGTAGTTGAATGGATAAATCTTGTATGCGTACTGCTTATCAGTTATGACCTTTTTCTCAAACTTGTCCTCAAGTATAAGATAACTTTCCTTACATTCTTTAAGGTCAATTCCATTTAAAATTGGAAGCTTTAGTGCTTGTATCTTCA
>ARYC01005208.1:0-22391 GCA_000711775.1 Oxytricha trifallax | reverse complement strand
AAAAGCTGTAAGTCATGGTCTTAGGTGAAGGGTATCAACCAGATCAAAGAAGGAATTATTATAGTAGCGATGAAAATAACTCAGAATTTCTATAATTAAGTAGTCCTAGGTATAAAGATAATGCAAGCTAAAATTAGCAAATGGGTAAATATCAATAAAATCATGCATTAATGATTGAAGACTTCTCAACTGAATAAGAAGCGTAACAGTTAGAGAAAGAGCACTTAAAATCGCAGTCTTAATCACTAATTAGGTTTAAACTCGCTAAACATGAGCAAAAGATTGAAGAGACATTGCTAGAAAATTGTAGTGATGAAGCTTTGAAATAAATCAACATTACATAACTGTAAAGAGTATTTAGAGACTTAGCCTATCTATGCGGGTTTGTGATAGTAACCTATGATGATGCATTAGCGAACGACTTTATTTAAGACACTGATCATAAAACGCTTAAGAACTCTTCTGTTAAATCAATAGATGAGTTTATTAAATATACTTGGACCTAGCATCACGGGAATTAGCTTAAGAGAAAGAATTATAGAAATTCCATATTAAAATTATCCAATAAAGAATGGCCTGATTTAGGTGCAATAGGAAACTCAAATTCAGATTTAGAAGAAATAGAAAATCGTGTGGTATTTTTTGAAGACTAGCTATTTGAAAGGGAGAGACCAACTTTAAAAATTTAGGCAAAAGAGTTTAGAAAACTTCTATAAAGTTTTATTGATGCAGAGGATAATTAATCTGTTGTAATAGATATAACAAATGAGTTTCAATAGCTAGAAGCTTATAATCCTGATGGTAGAAACGTTGATTATATATTTTCTAACATGCCTCTAGTAGTTTCTAACCAAAAAGATTCTGAGAATTTCGATTACATAAAGGAAAATTTAGAGAGGACCTTAAATCAATATCAAAGGCTCTATGAAATTGCAGACTTTAGAACCGAAAAAGAGAGACAATTCATGAGTGAGCTAATATAGCAGCTTCAAATTAAACTTGATTCCTATCAAGTTGGAAAAGCGAAGAAAAATGACTAAAACCAAATAGCAATATATCAAGGGGTTTAATCATTTAAATAAATTGAGCCAAAAAGCAAATACGAGAGAGCACTTTAGGAAATATTTTATTTTTACTGTCGCTAACATAGAGTCTTCTGCATTATCAATTTATCAATTTATTTCTTCTATATACTTTTTTCATTACTTTTCAAGAGATGTGGGATGACTCAATAAATATGAGAGTAGGTGAATTCTTAATGTTTTGTAGAGAATTTGGAATTAAACTAAATAGAGAAAGAGCTGTTAATATTTTCAATAAAATCGCAGAATTTAGAAAGCCCATAGATTTCAAGCGTTTTGTTCAGCTACTTGATTACCTAGCAACTCAATTAAATGAAATAAGAATTGATTAGCTAGAGAAAAGAGTCAAAATGATAAATAAACTATTGAAATAGAACTCTAAGAAGACCTAACACATAAAATCAAAGCAGTCAAAAGTCGAAGAAGACTTTAATAAAACTCAACCTAAGAAGTCAAATTTATAAAAACGAAAAGAGTCATCGTCATCTTAAGAAGAGGAAGAAAAGAAAGTAGGGGATGATCCTTTGAATCAATCCAGTAAAAGCTTGTAAGATTTGACTAGGAAAATTAAGAAATGGATATCGAATAAATTGATGCTACTATGCAATCTACGAAAATGAAGAAATTGTCTGAATCAAAGAATGGGACATTGGGAAATGATTCAAACAAAGATATTGAGGAAATGCAATTAAGAATAGCTAAAATAGAGTAGCAAAGTATTTTACTTCAAAATGAGAAGGATAAACTTTAATCAGAGATCGAAAGAAGTAAAGCTAAGGAATTTATTATGCGAAAATTGCACCCTATAATTTTGCTATAAATTGAAAAAATGGAATGATTTTTATAATTAATAAAATAACAAAAATGAAAGTTCTTTACAGAAAAAGAAATGATAACGTGATGGTTCTCAAAAGATTACCAATTGAGAATGAGTAAGAGCCAGCTTTTAAAATTGGTTATTACATTAAAGTTGCTGAAAACATAGATGAATCTTTAAAGGTTTAGATTTATGACAATAAGTCTGGTGAGCTATACAAAGATAATACAAAGAGGATTGGTAAAAAATTCAAGGTAAATATTTATAGGGGTGATAATTTTATTACCTTAAATAATGATTTAATAATGAAAGATTCATTCTTGGATTTTGAAACAATAACTCAGCAAGAATTCTAAAAGCAAAATCAACAAGCCTAATAGTATTAAAGGATTAAATTTAATCAAATCATTTTTCCTAAAAAATAGCACTTAATATTATATAATTATTTTTTAGCAATAATAGGCACAAGAAGAAGCAGCTAAGAAATAGGCAGAGATTGCATTGCAACAGAAATTACTGGAGCAAACTTAGCAATAAGCAGCTAAAGACAGTTTTATGAATATTATGAATGAAAACAAGTAAAAAACGAGGGAGCATGTAAAGCAACAAAATTAAATAGCTTTTAGTCAGAACGATGGCGCTGGTGGTCATCACTATCAAAAACCCTAATATAACTCTAACTAATTCTAAGATAGAAATGCAAACCTGAACAACCCCTAATTTGCTGGGTTCAGGCCCAAGCATGAAATTCATAGTGGGTACGTTTGTATAAGATGCAAGATTAAAGGTCATCATGTTAAGGACTGTCCAACAAATTTCGACCCCACCTATGATCCTTATCAAGGAAAAGGTGTGCCAAAAGAGCAAGTATGGAAGAGGGATTTAGGTATAAGTAATTAAGAATTCCTTGATAACAAGCACAAAGTATTTAGAGATATAGTGAAGGAATCAAAGATCTATGAGGGGCAATTTGAAGTTCAGAAGTTTAAGTAGCAATAGGAAAATCCAAGCGATATGTTCAATCAATAGAATGATGGTGAAACTATAGTCACTGTTGTACCAGACTGGTAAAAACAAATCCCTCCTTCATTAGTTTGCTAACTATGCAAGGACTTTATTAAGAGAGCTTCCTTAACTAAGTGCTGCGCTTCATCAGGTTGCTAAAAATGCATTTAATAGAAGCTAGTCGAGAGAAAATTTCAATGTCCTTTCTGTTCAACTGTGAACGTCTATGCAGAGGATATTATACCAAATTAACAGCTTAGACTTGTGGCTGAATGGTTTAAAAGATAAATGTTGATATAGGATAAAATTGAGGAGGTCGAGATTAAGAGAAACTAGAATTAGGATTAAGACGAGATGATATATATGATTACCAAAATTAATCAGACTTTCTAACAGAATGCTCTATAGCATTAGATGATGCAACAGCAATTTATCCAAGAGAATTATGAGAGCGATGCTTATTCTCAAAATGAACAAGATCAAGTTGCAGAGCAACAAACTTTAAATCAAGATTAGATTTCGACAGGCTAGACTGATGGACAAGATAAGGCAAGTTAGTCAGCACAAAATCCCTTAAAATTCAATCCATCAATTCATTCAGGGACAAAATACGATCCAACTTTGGGAAGAAGGGTTCCAGTTACTGATCCTAATGAACTACCCAAAATTCAAGGCTAAGCAGTGGCAGGTACCAGTATGGCTGAACTTCAAATGAGATAGTAGCAATTCATGTAAATCTAAATGATCTAAATGCAAATGGCTGCGATGAGAAACTACTAGTAATATTAAGGAGGGTATATGCCAGGTCAAGGTATGATGTAACCTGGAATGATGCCTTCAGCAGGCATGAACATGCAAGGAATGATGATGAATTAGGGTTATGGTCAAGGACAGAGTCAGAGTGAGAGACAGCATGGAAATCAAAATTAGAGAGGAGTCAGGAGAAGCAGAACGAGATCAAGTGAGAAGAACAAAGAAAGATCTAAGAATTATAGCATTAAGAATAAGAGAAATTGATTTATAGTTTGAATTATAATTAATTAATTTATTAATAACTTTCTTAAAAAAAATAATAAAAATTTTTAACTTTAAACAAATAATCTTAGCATAAATTAATTTACTTTTAAATGAATATAATTAATATTTATAAGTGATATTTGAATTCGATAATTCAATTTACAATAATTAAAGTTTTGGACAGAATAATGATATTAAGCGAGTATAATTAAAATGGGGAGACTGTTAAAAATAAATCAAAAAAGAGATCAAATAAAATTATGTTCATATCAATACACATGATTAAAGATAAAACAGTCACTAATTTGAATTAAGTTTGAGTAGATGCTTATTTAACTTTAATTAATTAATCAACTATCTAAAAATGGAATTTTTATTTTTTCATCTTTTCCATTTCATTTCTATTTTAGGGCAGTTAACTAGTTGATGCTGTAGCTGATCTTTAAGTTTTTCATAAATTTTTCATAGATATCTTCATCATATCTTCAGGGGATCTTCAGGATATCTTCCTTAAAAATTAAAAAGTGTAGAGAGTGTGGAGTATAACAATAATAACAGCAGCAATAATAGCAACAATAATAGCAATAGCACTAGTAAAATCAATATCAAGCATTATTAGAGTCTGTTTGAAATTCTGATGGAATTTCAAAATATTAAAAATCAGAGATTTTTTACATATTCACAATCATCATCTTACTTTTCATCTTCAACACTAAGTCTATTAACAAAAATTTTCTCAAAATTTGGATTTTTTAGGAAAAATCCACAGACTCTAATAATGCTTGATATTGATTTTACTAGTGTTATTGCTATTATTGTTGCTATTATTGTTACTGTTATTATTGCTAAACTCCACACTCTCCACACTTTTTATTTTTTAAGGAAGATATCCTGAAGATACCCTGAAGATATGATGAAGATATCTTAGAAAAATTTATGAAAAACTTTAAGATCAGCTACAGCATTAACTAGTTCACTGCCCTAAAATAGAAATGAAATGGAAAAGATGAAAAAAATAAAAATTCCATTTTTAGATAGTTGATTAATTAATTAAAGTTAAATAAGGATATACTCAAACTTAATTCAAGTTAGTGACTGTTTTATCTTTAATCATGTGTATTGATATGAACATAATTTTATTTGATCTCTTTTTTGATTTATTTTTAACAGTCTCCCCATTTTAATTATACTCGCTTAATAGTACATTCATTTATAGTGTACTGAAATTTAACTGTACTTTACTAATGCCCTTTTTAACTCTTACCCAATCAATCAACGTGATTTTTTAACAAATTAATCTAACTTCAATATAAATTTCTTCTTAAATCAAGTCTTGTTTTACGACGCTTGTGATGAGATATGAAATTAGCCAAAATTAAAATCCAGCTAAATTTCAATTCTATATTTAATAATCTAAACGCCATAAAACTTAGTCAACCTAAAGTACTATTAATATAAATTTTGAAATTACAATTTACTCTATAATATTAGAAATTTATATCTATTGATATTAGAATACTCGCTAATAATTTAAGACTTTGATACTATCATTTTATAGTTAAGTCATATTTAAATTTAGAACTTTGAAAATTTTACTTGGTCATTAATCCATAGATTGATCAAGATTTATACTCATAACAGTTAATAAGACCATTAAATGAGCTAGCTAGTATTAAGGGCTACTGTGGATGCCATGAAACATCTCTTGTAGTTACTTGGCCAGGTGCAATACTATGAGGAGAATTAGGGCTCTCTAGTTTTTGTGAGATTTCTTAAGTTTAAGTGTCATAAATAACACAAGAACCATCATTCGACCCTGTGTAAATGTATCTCTAGTTTGTATAAGCAGGTGAGAACTTACATCTAATCAAAGTAGGCTGTGTTTCATGGCCCCCATCCAGAGTCATAATACTTCTGTCAAGCTTCCCAAAATCGTAACTAAAGGATCTTGGTCTGCATGTTGTATAACACTCATTCACTTTGGTAATCTTTTACATTAGTGAATCGATTTCTGATAATGAATTGGTCTTTCTAAGATCCCAAAGCTTAATTGTCCAGTCCTTGGAGCTAGAACACAGTTAGGGCTAATCATTTTTGAAATCAAGAGAAACTATTCCTTTTTAGTGACCTATAAAGCATCCTATAGCTTTTGAAGTGTTACTAAATTATCTCCTATCCCATAACTTTATAACTCCTTCATCGCCTGCACTTGCAAACAAGTTTCTATCTTAAAAATAATAAAATGAATAGGCGACATCCTTGGTACATTGAATCGAATTGACATCAAATGATCTAGATTAATTATAGCTATGCGCTTAACTGTGCTATACAAGAATCTGCTAAGTCTCTATATTGTATAAGTTTAGCTTTCCAAACTTCTTTGTGAACCATACTTCTCCCTCGTCGTTTTCATTCATGCAAAGTGTAAAGATGCATATTATAATTATAAAATACATCTCTTCTTTAGGATTACACATGAAGATTCCTAAGTCTAAAGAATTTCCTCATTTTCTTCTTAGGGTATGTTGAGGTTTTTTTCTATTAAGCTTGCTAAATTATTAGTTACTTCCCCAGCATTCTACAGCTCTCTTGCCTTTTTAAGGTCTATTTACAAAGCTTAGAATTGAAATAAAGTTACCTATTAATCTTAATTTTCCTGAGAATGTTGAATATAGAACAAAGCTTTCAGATTTCGGAGCAAAAATTAGGTCAGTTATGCTCCAACAAGCATCGTTTACTCTCATTCTCACAAGAGGTTTCTTAGACTGAGAATTCTCTTTGCTTATATAATTGATACTATTTTGAGCTAAGGCTTCATTGATGTAATTTAAAAAAAATGAATTAAATAATGAAACATTTAAATGTCATAGTTATGATTACTTAAATCATAGATGTACAGTTAATTTTAAAGGGGTTATAAGACAATATTTTAATTATATTTTTCGTTATAATAAAACTGAAATTATCCTAAACAAATAAAGTGTCAAAAATTGATATAAAAAATTTTATGGATTAATAGACATTTTATAACATAAAAATCTTGTTTTAAAATAATCTAGTTAAAGAAATTTACTATATCGTTAATTATCGATATATTTTTATAAGATTTTTGGTATTCTAAATAACTTTAAATACAAAAAAGATCTAATTTTTTTCTTCAAATTTATATCCATTTTTATTTAATACAATTAACTGATAAAAATCTTAATGTCTATAAAAATTATTTTAAACAACCAAAAGATAATTAATAATAATTTTGGCAATTCCACCCATAATTCTATAAAGGGAAGTTAATTTTAGTTGGTATATTTACGAATTCGTCATTAAATAAATATAAAAGAAAATTTTTAGCAGAACCACAGAAAAAATTTCCAGAGGTAGAAAACTTTCCATTGAACAATTTGAAGCTGCGATCGAACAATTAATGAGAATATGTCAACTACAAAATAAATTAAAAAATGAAATTTCCTTACTTTATTTGGCACTAAGGATTAATAGATCTATTTTTCTCTATCTTTATTATTCACGATCTTACATTGACCTTAATATAATAGTACTGGATTTTTCTTGAATTGTGCTGAATTAGACATTTATGAGTGATTTATGCATTTATTTTATTTCTTAAATTTAGAAGCGCAATTAGCATTAATGACATTCATGGCAAGCCTTAGATTTGAGTTTTTATTCAGGTTTTTATTGTCGATCTAATATAAAATAAAATAGATAAATCTGTAAGGTATAAGCATTTAGCTTTTAACTCAAACTATTTTAATCACTTAGATTTTGGGAAGCACTCGGTTTTACTTAGTTTTATTGTGAACTGGATAATTTAATGGTTGAATTCTGATATTTTTGTCCAAAGTCCATGTATTCAGGACATAAATAAAAAATATAACTATACTACACATTAAACTTTATCTTCTGGCAACTTAACTTATTTTATCGTAAAGCAGTTGCTAAAATTGCGTAATTTATGAATTATAAGGAATATATTCAAGAAAAAGTTTATCTTATAAATTCTAATTTTCACTTAGACTGCCTTCATATGATTAATATTAATATGAAAATGATTGAGTATTTTGATTGTAACTCTGTGAGTCCATACACTTCTCTTCTTCTAGTGAGCCCGTATCTTATGACTGATTACTACAACCATTTACTTTATCACATGAGCCGCGTGGTGAGGGCTTGCTTTAATTAATTTCAAGTAGAATTTAATAATTAAATAGGCAACTAAAGAGAAATTAAATTTTTAATATTCAAACATTTTAAATAAATGCAATTCAAAATAAAACATCCTTTAACGCTTATAAATTATTATTATTTAAATTGTAATGGAGGTTATAATTATTGAAAAAGTTCTATAAAAATAAAATAAATATTATAAATATCAAAATAAAATAATAAAATAAGATTTTAATTACTTTAATTAAAAATAATTTATAAACACTATTTTTACTTTTGCTTTCGCTTATTTTATTTTGCTAATCAGAGCAAACTAGTTTGGAGGCAAATTGAGTATTAATTAATTAAATGATTATTTAAAATTATAAATTCAATAATATAAAGGATTAAAATTAAATTGAAGAATTGAAATTAGTTGGAGTAGAGTAAATAAATGGAAAGAATTAGATATAAATCGATTATATAGCTAGATTTATTAGTATTTTATTATCTCATACACAGGGAAAAAAGTTTAGTGTGATTTAGTTTAAGTTGTGTTCACTATGTCATAAGTAGATATCAAAAGAATTGGTAATTGTAAAGCACAGTTAACTTTAAATTTACTATTAATTTAGCATAAGGATATCAAAATTTACAAATTATAACTGCCATGTTACCTAAAATAATTTTCATAATTATTAATAATGAAAAGTAATTTCCTTAAATAGTTCATTTTTTAATTATATTACTTATTTTAATTTAGTTATACTTACCCATTAAATAATAGAAAAAATAAAATAATGCAATATCATTTTTGTGAATACTTGAACTTTAATGCTCATTAGTGTCTATAATGTTTTCTTAAAAATCTTATTATAAACTGTCCTCCTCTTCATTTATTGGAGCCAGGTTTTGCTTCATAACTAACAGGTTGTTTTAGTATTCTTTATATTAATTTTTAATTTATATAATTTACAAATTATCATAGTACGATATATAATTTGATATGTATTAATAATAATTTGGGGTATGCTACTTTAATAATATTTTAGAATTATATTCTTAACTTTTTATCAGATTATGAGTGTTAATCGAACCGAGTAATTTTGACTCTAACATGGCTTCTTACCTCTAAGTTTTAAATTGTTATAAATTAAATTATTTGTCAGATCTCTGCAGGATCTCACTGTCATTTTTATAGGCCATGTCTTTGATTATATTAAATTTATAAAGAAAAATTAAATAAAATTATAATTTACGACAACGATAAAATAATTGTGATTGGATAAGTGTTCAATTTTTCATTTTGCTTTTAAGAGTTTTCAAACACAGATCGAATATTTTATATTGATTCTTTATTTTCAATAAAAATTTAGTCTTTATTGATTAAAGATGGGTTCATCTTTAGTATTTTTGAAAAAATGTTTCAGATCTCAACTTATTCAAATACAAATTTTATCTGCATAAAAAAGTATTCAATTATTTATAATTGATGATTGAGATTAATAATATTTAAATCTGATTAGTAGAGATTTAGTATATTATTTGAATTCTATTAATGAATACCTCTTACTTAATTGTATTCATTAATTCTATCTATATTTCATTTAAAAATCAGCTTTTAAAATTTCATAGTCCAATCTGTCAAAATATTTTAAAAGAAATTAATAAAGTTCAATGATAAATCTAATCAATTTATATTAAGACTTCACTATTTCTTGACAATTTTTAGTCCCTTGTTTATGGTTTTATCATGCATTTTAAGTATGTCCTTCATACTTTAGATATTTCTTTTTTGAGTAGTTTTCTCGATTTCGTTGGCTCTAGCCAGCATTTTCTCAGGTTGAATTGAGTCCTTATTTTTGAAGTTATTTGCTTTGGGTATCAGAGCTAAAGCAAGTTGTTGCTGCTAGTGATGCTAATCTTGTGCATGTGTTAGTTTTTAAAGTTAACCTAGAGATTTAGATGGTTTCAATGAACCTTGAAGTGGTTTTTACGATAAATCCAAGGATTATTAGACTAACTTTTTGGGGTTAAGCGAGGCAAGAAGCTTCTTAGATTTTGGATTGTCAACTTAACTTTAATAGCCATTACCTTAGTCAATTGAGTTGTTAAGGCTTTTTCCATGATGATTTCTTGAAGTTAGAGGAACATTTTTTAGCTTCAATGATTGGTTGACTTGATTGGGGTTTAAGTCTAATTATTATGCTTTGATAGGACCATTTCCACCAAGTACTCTATGTGTCTTTAATCCTGCAACCATTTCACTTTGATTAGCTATCTACAATTAACATGTTATAAAATAAACTTCTTTTTAATAATAGTGACCTCCTCTCTTTTACTCTGCTCTTTTTGGAGGAGGATTAAAATCTATTGAATTTTCTAAGCTATTTTATTGTATTTACTTTTTTTACTTAATTTGCTATGCCAAATCATTATGTTATTAATTTTTAGGTTTTTTTTTCTTCTTCATATCCTTGTTCTCCTCATCATCCGAATCAAATAAGAAATCTTCTGGCTAGAAATCTGCTCTAATATTTCTATTAAACTACTTTACATTCATTTTGTCCAGATCATTGAGAGTGATAAAAATGGGATGTTATGGCTTTCTTTTTATCTACTCTTCTTCAGGAATTGCTTCAGCTTAAGAATTTTGGAGGATAGCACCAATTCCAGTTTTCTGTTCATTATTTTTAGTAGTTGACACCCTAGATACTCGGCTTGTAGTAATTATAAAAATGGTATTTATTTAGTTTCAGCATCAGAGAACAGTTTCCCAAATAGATCTTTCTTTCTTTGCTCTTTATTTCTAAACTCTTGCTATTACGAGTTTTCTCTATCTGATTATCTTTTAAGTCTATCCTATTTCATAGCCTCAACTTTTTTCTTGAGCTCTTCTGCTGTGCTGTTTTACTTAATCTTAATTTTCATTCTTTTTTGCAATACATCATCAGGCAACTTTTATACTCTGTAACTGAGATCTTTCATTTGAAAAGGGTTGAAAGTATAGCCTTTCATTTTGGCTCTAAATTACAAGGGATTGTCAAGTTCAAGCAGTTTCATTAATTCTTAATTGCAATCGTCAGCTTTCTTAGCTTTAATACTTTAAATCTAAATTGATCATTTTTCAACTTAAAATATTTCTAAAGATGCTTAAATCAAACTTAAATTTCAGAAATCCTGATGCATTCAAAATGCTCATTTGCAACAGTGGACTAGAAGAACTAAGAGCAATTTTGCATTACTAATTGATGCAAAAGTAACTTTTAATAATAGCAGTGCGAATGAATTAGCTACTTATTGACACTCATGTAAGAGCTTTGAGTGAGTTAGAATTAGTAAAGAAGGGCTACTCACTGCCAAATATGATTGTTAAACTACCTACGCTTTTACAGAAAACTGGGGATGGTTTTAGTTTCGATAACTATCAAAGAGAGAAATAAAGAATTCAGTCTAATTTGGTTAATGAAGCAGCACCTGTATTTTATAATATTGGGACAAGGAAGGCTAAGTTAAGAAATACTGTAAGCAAGAAATTCTCAGTGTTCTTAACTTCTGTTTCCTCAACCTTCAGTAAAGTTGAATGCAGTTTAAGAGTATTGAGGACTTATAAATTAAAGCTTTTGCATTCATATTGTAAAGAGGTATTAAAAGAGGCTTATCATGATTCAATCAAAATTTAAGCTCTCAATACATGCTAAAGACTTCGATTGAAATCATAAATTTTCAGTATTGATGAGTAGATTTTGAGTTTGGCTCATGGTTCTAATGCTGTTGAGATGCCATAAATATTCAAGTATTATTAAACCTGTGACGTTATTATAGATATTTTTATTATATGAGCAAACAGAGTTCATAGAGAATTTTTTCTCATCAAACAATCCTTAAAATAAGCAAGACTTTAACAGTTAATACAATTAAAAGGATAATATCTATGGCAATACGGCTTTTTCGTAAGATAAATGCGAAATGTAAAACTACTTTATGATCCCATCATCAGTTAACTTAATGAAATGCGAGTCTATTAACTATGAAGAACTTTCAAAGCTGAATAATGATCATCCTAGTTTTGACTTCACTTCTGTCCCAGATGAGAATGATGTTGAGTCTAGTTTAAAGAAAATACTTCCATTATTAAATTCTATCCTTCCAGAGTATCCCAGAGATGATAATGATCGAGACAGAATGAGTATTCCAATAGTTGATTTTGAAGGTTCCTACAACTATAAGAACCAGCTATGCTTAAATCTATACATACTACTCTTTAATTGAGAAGATATTCTAGTTGAAGTACTTTATGTCCAAGATAAGCTCAAATATGATGGATTCTATTAGTATGGAGTAGTCTGTATACAATGGAATTCCATTTTGGAATATTGATTCAGAGACAGAATAATCCATAAAATTAGTTAAGAAAGGAATTGACTAGGAAAAACTTTCAGAAAAAATCTTAAACAAAATTATTGCAGAGAAAAGAGCAAAGGTTAATTTAGCTGACGACATTATAAATTTCTCTACATAGATGAGTCAATTAATTAAGAAAGTCTAGTTAGCTTCTATGAATAAAAGCATAGAAAAGCAGTAAGCACATCCAAACCTTCTTCCTAGACATAGAATCTTAGAATATTTGATTAGCTATCATGAGTACAATTACTCTATGCTAGTTCACACCTTTGAAAAGGTCTTAGAAGCTTTTTACTCTAAAAATTCTACTAAGGAAGTTAAATTAGTAACAGAGTTCTATCAAAAACTTATTAAGAAAGATCACGTTAAGATTTCTTATCAACACAATTCATTTCATAGTAATGCTTCACTAACTAGAGCGGAATAGTTTTCCTTGGAATCCTCAAATTTATTCAGATTTTACGCTAATAACGAAGAAAAACAAGATTTTAACTCTTGCATTATGCCATTAATTAATGAACATGCTATGAGTCCTCCTTAAGTAACATTATTTGAAGGTATATATGTGAATTAAAAAGTTAAGTCTACTTAATTTGTGGGGTAGATACCTGATTATTCAAAAGTTTATCAATTTTTGGATACAGGATTAATCAATTAACACCCACATATTTCTTTTTAATAAATAAGCTATTGAATTGCTCTGGATAATCTAACTAACTTATTAACGTTTGTTTTGACGGAATAATTTGATTACAGTATGAATAATTGCTTATATAATTTCAGTATTATTTTTTTAAAAAAAAAATCAGTTCAAAATTTGCTTTTAATTTTAGAATTCTTAAAAATACATCTTATAAAGAATCAAATAGGTGAACGTACACGATGTGAAGCTAGTTGAAGTATGAGGGTAAAAGTCCCTTGTAAAGATGAATTGGATCGCCAAAAGTTAAGTATGAATATCTGATTATTCTATCTGGTTGGCTTATGCCCCAGTATTTAGTTTCCACACAGCATTAAATAATAATAATAATATAGAATCAAATTTTGTACATTTTTTTAATGTGTTTTTATTTTATTTTTAATTTGTAAAGATCTTTTTATTTTGAAAATAATTTTGGAGTTAAGCTTTGCAAAATTGGTAAAGCATCCTAATTAATTTTAAATAAAAATAGTAAATCTTTATAAAAAAATAAAACTGAACAAGAAATTATTTTTGGTTAAATCTATCCGAACAAGAAAGAGGCTATATCAATTCAACTATTCATAGTGTAAAAAGCTTTTTAAAAGACTACCTAGAAGTTATCCATCACGAAACAATTGAATAAGAAGAGCCATATAGTTTGTAGCAATTAAAGAAATCAAAGAAATTCTTAAATGAATTAATTCAGGCTAAGTAATTAAAAAATGCATTGATTTGCTGGTTATCAAATTCTACACTGCCACTTGACCCAAAAATATACTAATAGTACTTGCAATTGTATAAGAATCAAAACCCCAAAACCCCTTAGTGAGGTTTATAAGTGCTTTGATTTGTAGGGTATAGTTGGGGTCTTATTGGGGTTAGTAGAGAAAATGCTTTTATGTGAATTTTAAGTATATTTAATGATTATTAGGCGATTTAACTTAAACAAATTTTATCTGCTTGTCTTTATTGTATCTCTTGAATTTTGCTCTTTGTAGTGGTTCAAGTAAATCGTCTAAGGATTATCTTGGATATGATGGTGCTCTTTCAATTATCATGTCTACAATCTGTTTGATTTCTTTGCAGATATCGTCCTGCTTTATATGCTTAATGGCTAAACTTATTGATTATTTCTCTTATTTGGTACCATAGTAAGACATGCATTCCATGTCAGTCTCTAAAATTATAGCAGCTACTGCCCATACATCCACTAAACTGATCCATTCGTCCACTTCTCTCTATTGGGAAGTAGCCAGGAGTGCCAAGAACCTTTGCTAAAGTTACTATCTCTTATCTCAAGGCTCTATTGAAATCAATAACTACGACTTCTAAAGGACAGAGGTTCAGCATTACATTTTGAGGTTTCAAATCTCTATGAACATATCCAAGTTCATGCAACTCCTTGACACCCTTTATCATATCTGATAGTATATCATTCAAATCATCTGGGTATCTGTTATGATATGAATATTCTCTCAGAGTATTTCATATTTCTTAAGTCTTAGTGCGATAAAACCATAGCTTAAAATAACACCATCTAGTTTAAGCAAGTTCTTGCAATCTTTTCTCTAGGCCTCTCTAAGAATCATATATTCGTTAGCAAACTCATTCTAGTATTGCTCGTTCTTAAGGAGATAGCTGAAAGGGTACACCTTGTATGCATACTCATCAACCACTATAAGCTTTGCTTTTTTAGGAACACTTATTTGTAAGTAATTCTCATACAATTACTTAGATTAATTGCATTCAATGCAGGAATATTCATTGCTTTTGCTTGGAAGCAGGCTAGAATTGTATTGCCTGCAGGTTAGTTCATCGATTATTATCTTTTCTGTCTCTTGAGTTTTTCCTGTAACTCTCTTTAAGACTCGATAGTATTTGATTTTCTTTTAGCTGGCACAAGTTTTTATGTCTCTTTATCTTAAATCAAGAACTCACTGAGGTGATGCTTCTGCATGTGCTTCTTAACTTTTGCAGAGTGAGTATAAGACTTCATACAAGTTGTACACTAGTACCTTCCATCCACTTTTTCATGCTTGAAATATATCTTGGCTTTGCCAGAGTGCATCTTTAAGGTGTTTCTTCAAGCTTTGTTCAGTTGAGAAAAAATTCTAGCAGTCTTCACATTAAAATGTTTTTATCTTTTCAATAGGGAGCTGTTCTTTTAGGTCTTCAATATTCAATTTATGTTTAAAGTCCTATCTCTGCTCTCTCCTTTAAGTTCTATACTTCTATTTTGAAGACCTCTGCTTCAAACTCAAGAGCTCTTAGATCTACCTCTCTCTCAACATAAATAACTTCTAGCTTTTTAGTTGAGCCAAAGTTTAGCTATGATTATCCACTGCTAAGAGAAACTGCTTTTCGATTTAAGTTAGCCGCCATGTTTAAATTCAAATTTAAATTTCTATTATAAATCTCTAATAAACTCTCTAGTTATAGTTCCTCTGTACAGGAGTTACCATTGCAACAATAATGGTTGATTTTGAAGTATAAGAGATCATATTTATGCTTAGTTTATAACTACAATTTTTCTAATTTCATGCTTAATATTTTTTATTTTGGTACCAACTTAGATAAAATTCAGGTTGGTACTGGTACCAATTAGGTTTTGAACCATTTTGGAACTTTTCCATTAAAACCTCATTAGTTTAAAACTAGGTACTAATTAAGTTTTGGTACTATTAAATTGGTACCAATTAAAATTAAACGGGATTAGTACCAGTACTAATTAAATTTAAACAAATTTAGTACTAATTTAATGGAACTAGATTGATAAAAATGGAGCTCCATCTCTGCAGTTTGTTACAGCTTCTGCCAGCTTTCTCCACGTATCCTTACCAGGTTGACCTCCTATAAGATGCCCAAATTTAATACTAAGATTTTTAACAGTAGGATCCAGAACTCTGTATATTAAAATTTGAAACTCAATAACAAGAGAAGGAACAAGGATGGAATCTATAAGTACTGCAATGAAGAGGGTTTGAAGCTTAAGAAATGATCTCAAGATTTAGAAGCAAGGAAGATCTCTATCGATACCTCACTTAGCATGGTAAGCATGTGACAGATACCTAATCATATACTATAGTGGGTTTATTCCTTCCAACGATGGAAGATACCAAAATTTCATTCATAAAAGCGATACTCTGTGATGAGAAGAAAGCCTTCAAAAACAATGAAATTAAGTTGATAGAAATACCAAACTACCCAGAGATTTCAGTCACTAATCTTTACTAGGATGCGATGTAAGATGAAGAGTTGGTAGTTTATCTTCCTACCAAGAAACAACTCTCTAACAAGCTTCCAGAAAGGAGCTTCTTCTTTGGTGTTCTTGGCACTTTAAGAGAGAGTTACCTCAGAGAAATCATTGAAGAAGCTCACAAGAAACGCTATTAAATTTCTCCTGAAAATTAAAAGAAGCAAGGCATACTTATAAGCGAGACCTGGCTCGCAGAGCTTAAGAAGCATCCATTCCTTTCCAGTAAGCTTTGATTTATAACTCTTTAGGGAAACCTGGAACTGGTATATTTCTAATGAAAGAACATGCAAAGGTTCACAGAGAGAGAAAGTCTTAGACCATTCATGAAGTGAGAAGAGACTTTATAAAGATGTTTAAAAGCCAGATGAAATGAACATAGATGCAGGAGCTGGCACAAAGAGAAGAAATATGGGCCCAAGCAAGGCATAAGAAGAGGAGAAGAAAGAGAAACCAAATCCATTTCTGGGTTAATTTAATATGTGAACTTATTCAGTCATTTAAATCTAAAACTTATTTATAAACATTCATTCTTCCCTCTCTCACACAAACTGTTGTCTTATCTATGCTTACTCTCTTTCAGCTACTCTGAATCAAGTCTACTGTATCTATAGGCAAGTCATGCATTAGGTGATATAGCAGCAGTTTCTTGTAGTGGGTCTTTATTTAACTCCAGTAGAATTCAATTCCATTAAATTAAGGGCTGTAAGGAACATTGTATACAGGATTAATGTTTAACTCTTCATAAGCTTTCTTAGACTCATTAGTCTTATGAACTGAGAGATTGTCAACAAACAGGATGATCTCTTAATCGTTGTATTTATCTCTCAGCTTATGTCGGAATCTATATACTACTCTCGCTTAATAGAGCGAGGATGAATAACATAACTTTCTAAGCCAGAGTCTTCACTAATACCTGCTAAAATTGCATGAGTTACACCCTTTATTTTCTAATCGTAGACTTCTATATTATCATACTTTTTATACCAAGACTTATTAATAAAGGTGTTGAAGGTATACACAGCTTCATCAGCGTGTATGAACTTGATGTTATTAGTAATAGCTCTCTGCATTTAATCATATATATAGTTTAAATTATTACTATAAAATGGCACTGTAAAATCAATCACTCTCTTCACTCTGTTGACAGTTTTGAAAGTAATACCATTTCTTTTATAATATTGGCTATAGTCTAAGGACAGATACGCATGTTAGGAAACTTGCGATGAAACATCACAGCTCGCTGGTCTAGTGGAAAGTGTGCCCAATACTTCAAAGTCTTCGAATCGCAGAGGAAGTCAATATGAGCCTGAGAGAACTTTTATTTTCTTTGAGGGTGCGTTCAAGAACCAGAGTTATAATGCAAAACAGCTAGCATGCAGTGATACCTAACAGTTGAGGCACTCTTGCGTAATAACTTTGCTATAGCTGCATAATTTAGTACAGGTTTGGCTAAGTCTATATTAATACTCGTACCATACCTAAGCTTAAGCAGTAAATCTAAATATTACTCATCGTTAATAGACCCTAAATTTCGCTAATTTCTATTTCTAATTTTGCTATTTGACCTAATTTCTCTACTAACCCCAATAAGACCCCAACTATACCCTACAAATCAAAGCACTTATAAACCTCACTAAGGGGTTTTGGGGTTTTGAATGATATATTCTGGAAAATTATGAATCAAAAGGATTAACTGCCCTCTCTTTAGTCTTAAGATTCAAATAAGTAGGCATTGTAGCAATAATAACAACAATAATAAAAGTCTGGAGATAAAATTAAAATTAAAAAAAACGAAAGATCTAATAAATTATTAAGGCTATACCTAGAATAACAAAATTTATAATTATTTTATCTTAAATAAGAAAGTTCGAAAATTTTAATTTTACTTCCATTTAAAAATTAAGTTTTAAGCCTTTAGTAAATCGAAAGACAAAAATTAAAAAGCAGAGCAATCAATGCTTTTAAATTAGCAACTTTTGAACATGCAGATTTAAGTGCTAGTAGATTAGGTGTAATCCTGTAAGGCGGAAATCATAGTGCTAGGCAGTGAGTTAGAGCGTTAATTAGTTAAAGCAGCCATTTAGGCAGTAGAATCAGAGAGTGCAGCATTGTCAACATGTTTTTCGATAAGTACTAAAAGCATAGATATGCATATTCATCCATTCTAGTAATTTGCAAGCACCTGCTATCCATAAGTCGATCCACATAGTCATCTAGATATGGTAACTAAAGTATCAGAAGTATAAAGGTTTGTCACTAAGCTCAGGAATAGAGGCACAGAAGTAGAAACTTTAACTAGTGGCCCTGGTATGGTATTACTACATTATATTTTAATTGGTATTTACCATTAAAGACTTCAACGAATGCCTTCAGATTTTATGCAGAGGTTTAATCAAATATTCAGAAAGAGAGATGAGAGCCAGAAGTGAAGATTTATCTAAGAAAGAACAACACTATATTAACTTACTATACATCAAGGATAGAAAGATTGATAACCTTGAAGAAAGAATCTATTTATTTATTGTATCTTATAAATCAATAATACCAGAGATAACTTAGACAAGCTTATTAATTCAAAGATGTACGAAAAAGGAAATTAGCTTATTTACGAACTTGACTTAGTGAACCGCCAGTTAAGGCTTTTTAAGGACAATATTTTTGCTATGGAGAGAGAGCTTAGAGCAAATATAAGAGCAGAGTTTGCGGACACCCTAAGAAAGAATATGAGGGACCTAGATACATCAATCAACAAGTTTAAAGACTTCAAAACTGATGTAACATCTAAAGTGAAAGCTGATTTGGCACAGGAACAACATAAGATTGAGAAAATCTTAAAGAAGAAAGCTGAAGAGTTCAAAAATTTATCAACTTCTACATCAAATAGAGAATCTCCATTGAAAAATAGAGTGAAATTCTAATAAGAATCAGCATAACCAGTCTATGGAATAGTTTAATAGAAAGAAAATCTTACACTACTAGAAGAAATAAACATGATGTCTGAGAGAGAAGCCCGAGTAGAACTTGCTTAAATGTGGGACAAAATGAGGAAGCTTCGTATTTTCTGGAAAACTAAGGAGGTACTAACCATTGAGAAATACGAGAAAGAAATTTTTACCATGAAAAAGTAACAAACCAGTAATGCCTGTCTATGGGAGTAGTTAGCAGAGGCTGAGAAAAGAGAAAAGGTTCTGAAATAAGAATTAATTTTTACTTAGCAATCATTAGCTGCCAGTGAAAAAGTTATTGAGAAGTTGAAGGATGATTTGAGAAGATCTGAAAGTGATAGAATTAGGTTGAATTAATACAAAACTAATAAATCTCAAAGATTAGAAGAGTTAGAGGGAAAAGTACGAAAGTTTGAAGTTCTTGAAAACATAAATCTAGAAAAGCTTATTGATACTTTAGGAAGCAAAGAAAAGGAAATAATGAAGCTTAGAGACCTTGAAAAGAACTTCAATTAAAGACTTGATGCTATGGAAAGAAGGAAAGATACATAGATAGTTGAGACAAAAGGATAGTATCAGAAAGAACTACACTTGAAGAGAGATGTTTTAGAAAGACTAGAAGGTCTAAGAATGGAATTAAGAATGCTAGAGAAGAATGAAGGTTCAATGGCTGAGGTATGGAAAACTAAATGCAAAGAACTTGTAGAGATTTGCAACAACCTTAAACATGAAAATGAATAGTTAAGAACAAGAATGATTACAATGCCACATCAGAGTTTCCACGGAGGTTCTGAATATGAAGGTGATGATTCAAGTAATATGCAACAAGATACTCAATTTTAGCTTCCTAAACTGCTACCAAATTCTAATATGAATAAGATGTTGAGTAACATATAGGCTAGCAAGTATGGAACAACTGCTCATACAAGACATTCCTCAGTCGCTAAAAATGAATCTCTTATGGGCCCATCAATGGATAAATCAATGATTGCTGGATCAATAGGCTTATATAATGAGATAAGCACCATATCGAAAGGACCAGCAGTTCTTAGAACTTCACATTAAAGAGGCAAAAGCATTAATGATTCTCAAAGCCAATCAAAAATGACAGATTTGTCTTAGAGCAAAGTAAATATAAGTTAGAACAACTCCCAAAACTAAAGTAAAATGAACAGCTAGAGATTCGGTATTAAAGGTCAACAAGCTCCCATAACATAAGGTAAAGGATACTAGTCTGTAAGAACTTCTTAAGTGGGAAGCTATAAACCTAACTAAGAATTATCAGAGCTTTTAACAAAAGCAGGCTCTAAGGCACCAACTTTATTCAAGTAAGGTGCTGAGATGACCAACACAACATCTTCTTTTAATAACCAGTTCATGAATGCTAGTTAGAAAAAGGGCATTGACAGTTCTTTCAGAGGTCAAGGCATGAACCAAACAAAAGTTAGCAATGATAAAGCAGTTGGACAGAGTACAGAATTGTCGAAAGCACGATTAAATGAATCTGCACATATCAAGTCTTCTTAAGAAAGGTACGGTTTTAGTGGAGGGATAATGGGGTAGGGTCCATTAAGTAGCGCTGGATCGATGAAGAAAAAGAGTAATTTAGATTTAAGTGGCTTTATACATACAAATGACAATAGTCCAAATAAGCAAGAAAACAAAACAAACTTCTTCAATAATTCTTGCTTTTATTTTAAATTATAATGGAATATAGGATTAAGCAAGCGTAAATAAATCACAAGTCACAGAAGATTAATAATTTATGAGTGATAATTAAGAAGAAGATTGCAACTCAGTTAGAAAATCATCAGTAGCTTCTAAGCAATGAAAATATTCAATAATTAAACACATATTTATAATTAGAGAAATTATAAGGGATAAGAACAATAAAATAATTAGTTATTAATGAGAGAAATTAGAAATAACTAGCAATTATATAAATTTAAAATTGGTTTATTTTCCATCAAAAATTAATTTTGACAATATTTAATTGTTTTTAAACTCTCAAACCTCATTCAAAGATATCCAAGGCATTTTTATATAAAGAATTAATTTCCTTTAAACTTAATTTCAAACTTGATAAACATTATGAGCAATATATTTTTGAAAGAATAAAAAGTGATTTGTGAGTAATAATTTTTTATGTTAAATTAATCTAACGAAAAGCTAATTACAATGCTAATAAATTCTTTTAATGGAGGTTTTATAAATTTACACTTGCAATACTGTGAACTTTATATTTTCCTAGCTGTAAACACTTCAATTAAGTTTTCATAAGTCCCATAGTATGCTAATTAGATGGTTTTTTGGAATGACTTCCTTTTTCTGGCTTCATTCCTCAGTAGCCACAGTGGTAAAGATCAGTCTTTATTTGGTTTTTGAGATTCTTGCGTTTCTCAGCCTTCTTGGCTCCTTCCTTCTCAACATTGCTTGATTTATCAGCCTTGAGAATGTACTTTCCTGCCTTTTCACCGGTTTGAAGGTACTTTCTTTGGAACTGATGAGCGCTCATGAAACCTGAAAGCTTTTCGAGGGTGAAGGATCTGTATGACTTGTTGATGTTTCCCTCAAAGTTCTCGAAGATTGGCTTGAAATTATTAAGCTGTCTTTGGAGTTGCTTGATTCTGTGTTGGTCATCCTCTGGGATTTCATCATATGGAAGTGAAGCGTAGAGCTTTTGGAGCTTAGCAAGCTCAGCGAGAACCTGACGAATCTCAGCGTTTTCGTCATCATTGGTTCCCTCAAGCATGTCCTCGAGATCTTGTTCGTCTCCAGACACATCTTTGGTTTCCTCTTCGTCTGAATCAGACTCTTGAACATTTTGCTTTTTGCTTTTCTTTGTGTTTTCAACGATCTGAACGTAGAATTCTTGGCTCTCTTCTGCAGAGTCATACTCTTCGTCTTGTTGGTTGCTGTAAACCTCGTTCTATTGAAGTTTACGCTTTCTCTCGTTCTTGTCAATCTTTTCAAAGTTTTTGGCTGACTTTAGCAGCTTTCCATTGACAAGCTCAAATTT